>JANTPZ010019468.1:0-12290 GCA_025593235.1 Vachellia pachyceras | reverse complement strand
AGACTGGAGTTTAGAGAGTTTAGAGTTCAGGAGTGAACTCCATTGGGTTCCTGTACCATTTTGGTATCAGAGCCTGGTTCCAAAGAGAGGGAACCGCCTGAAAAACGTCCAGAGAGTGAAATTCAAAGAGAGTAAAAAAACAGAGGGTCACTGGACTGCCCTCTCGAAACTCCCACTTCCAAACATTTTTTAGCCAAACGGACGTCGCTATTGCGTTCATAACGCCGGGAAACCTTGAAATAGAGTTTTCCCCGTGAGAAACGGAGCTTCCACGCGCCCCCACGCGCCTCGCTGAAATCTGGAAGGCTTCGCTGGAATAGTACATGCCGTCGCCAGAAACAGTGTCGCCTCGCCGGAAGTCTGAAGGTTGAAGACGCTGACGTCATCAGACACGTCATCACCCTGCACAGTCATCGACACGTCATCCACTCACGTATTGAAACATGTCACTCTGTGCCACGTCACCGTCCCAGTCAGCCAACCTTTCGGTAATTACATTTTTACCCCAAACTTTTGGATAAAATTACATTTATGCCCCAAATTTAGAGAAAATTACAGATTTTTCCCAATTTTTTGCAAAAATTACATATATTTCCCCAGAATTTGCAAAATTTACATTTTGGCCCAAAAAATGCAAAAAATATATTTTGTTCCCCAGAAATTGAAAAAAATTATATTTTAGCCCCAGAAAATTACGAAAATTACAAGTTCACCCCAAAAAATTTCAGAAATTTCAATTTAGCCCTAGAAAATTCCCAAAAATTTGAATTTGACCCTAGAAAATTCAAAAAAATTGCAATTTGCCCCTAGAAATTCAAAAATTAGCAACTTGGAAGAACAACTTCGTGATGCAATAGCAAGCTTGGCCAGTGTGAAGGATTCTCTCTCAAAACCGGACCATGTATTTGGCTTTTAACTATGTATTTGTGTGAACTTTGATTTGGCATGCATTTTGATATAACCCTTTTTCCCAGTTGAACTTCTAAGCGACATAACAGAGATTATCATGTTCACTTAATCTTACTTTTGTCTTGGATTTCAAATGTCTATAATAATCACTATTCAAGAAGTTTTGAATTGAAATTTGGGTATCTATCAGACCAGGACAATGAGGCTGGAATAATTCCAAAGACCACCAACATTACAAATTCAAATCAACCTGTGAGAAAAACTTTAAACCAAAAAGAACAAGAAGAAGAAAAATCATTCGCTGTATTTGTCGGTCTAAACTTCAACAGGACTTTTGATAAAAAGGTTGATAGAAAATTTAATCGCAAACCCTTTAAACAATGCACCAAAGTGTTGTCCTGTTTCTCACGCTGAACATTAACTTGATGAAAATAATCAACAAGCCACAGCACAGAGACATGCCCAGGCCTTCATTTTGGTGTTGCAAAATAACTCTCTCTCTCACACGCGCGCGCGCGCGCGGTGTTCAAATAGTGCCGCAGGCCATAATTTCAGTGAATAGCCTCCTCTGTGAAACCAAAAGGGTGCCCAGGCCTTCCTCTGTCCAGTAACTCCCAGTAACTCGCATGAATTTATAAGGGGGCCAAAAGGAAAGGTGATGATTCAAGCAGCTAGGCTCACCGGGCGTAGTGGGCTGGAGAGGCAGCAGCCTGTGATCCTTCCACCGTGAGGAGCCAGAGGTTGTCGCTGCTCTGTGCCTCACGCATTGCCCTCTCGTTTAGGAACCGTGAGCCTCAAGCTTTCGCTCGGGACCCATTGCTCAGCAGACCAGCTAGTTGCATCCTCCAACCCAACCAGGCAATGCCAGAACCGTGTTCCATCACCGTAATGCCCCCACTCAGGTTACAAGCTAGCGTTACTTAGCTCGGAGCACGGCAGATGGTGTCATATGTTTATATAGTATAGCTTCTCTCCAATGCTAGGCGATGTCGGATTTATCTCTAAGCAATCGCCAACACCATACATTTACATTTTACACCAACAAAAGGACCTCATCCCATATGAAAAGTTGAGATCTTATTTTAGCTGCAGAAAATCCAACCCCAAAGCCCTAAAAAGAGATGTGCTAATTTGGGTATTTCTCTGGTCTTCCTCAATGATCTCTAAAATTTAGATTAATTGGTTTTGATTATGCAATAGAGGATTTTTTTTGTTTGATTCTTATGGTTAGATCAAATCAAAGAGGGAGATATATATATACATATATATATATATGTATAAACAAGAAATCAGACGGCCAATAAATTGGGGAGGATGAAGCTCTAATATAGCTTTTTAATCATGTTTGCAGTACAAATGTGTCAGATGTATTTTGTTTCAATTTGTTTAAACGTGTTTATCAAATATAAACAATGTCAAACAAGTCCTTGATGAGTAGAGAAAAATTATAGATACTAGATCAAAAATTGAAGAGTACAAGTTACACCGCAACATATTTGATTAATACTTGATGCTTATTGTGAAAAGCGTCAAATATGATGAGGGGCGGAATTTTAAAAAAGAGTATGCATACCAAATTATAAACTGACGGAGGGTACATTAATAACAAAATACAGTTTTCTATTGAAACAAATGCAAATTTATTTCCTTAAAAATCATTTTCATTCTTTGCATTGAAAGATATGATCAGATTGATGAAACTTTATTTAGTATGTGCAATTATCAAGGCCGTTTAAAAGAATTATAAATTTGAGATAATATTATGAAATAGAAAGAAACTTTATATTTAAAATCAAAATAAATATTTCAGTTATTAAGTTCATCAAATATAGGTACATGTATGAGTCAAATGATATCCCAAAACAATAATTTTTTCCGTGTGATCCAATGACACTAATAAACTGTTTAAATCATTTTTAAGATTACGAGTTTGAACTTACATGATTACTCCATCATGTTCTATTTACAATCAACATTTTGTCAATGGGCATGGTTCTCAATATAAGTAAGAATTTTTCTTTGTCTAAAATTTTAATGCATTTTTTTCATTCTTACTCCCAATTAATTGCAGGACTCTCTCATATTTATTTTCACCCGTATTCTTTTTCACTCATCAACTTCATAAATAAAACTATGTTTGGGAAACAAGTTATATCATTTCCAGATTCATTACTTTTAACTAATTTGACCACCAATTCATTTTAATTTAGTTAGTACTTGTTACTTACGAAAAGGATTAGAGGGAGTATATGATTGGTAAGTGACTTCCTTTTCAAGGATGACCGAAAAGGAAAAAAAAATGTCCCCACCCCCCAATTTCACTAGTGATTAATTATTGGATTCCATCTGAACACCTCAATAATTAATAGTGAAACATCAAGAAAAGTATCATAATGACATCAACAGTGGAGATTTAGGAACTGTGACATTATAAAAAGTCCCCACAAAGATTGAGAGCCCTAAGCAAGTTCATGGTTCTTTTCATTAATAATGCTGTTGTTTATGTTTTCTGAACCCAACCTTTCTCCTCGCCCATGCGGCGGAGCACCAGGGATATATCCCCCTTCTGGCCACCTCCAGCATCTTATATTCTTAACTTACAATTTGTCGGAACCTGCGGCGTAGCACCACATGTCCAAACGGAAAGTATACCTCGCACTACATAAACCACCACGGACCAAACCACCGTCAAAATTTGATCCATGATCGAATTTCCGAGCATCCACTGCCAATTAGCTATATATATATATATATTTATATATATATATATAAAGATTCTATGTATGAATAAGACTACTCTTTCTCTACTCGTGTGCAGTGCTCTTTTTATATATTTTTTTTTTGGATTTACCGCCGGTATCCTGGGAAACCTGGGTTCATTGCCCCCAGACTAATCCGGTTCGGGGGTAAGCTCTGGGTGGTTAGGCTCCAGCCCCCTCCCGAAGGCCCTGCGGGGGATCGAACCGCAGTCCGCCCTATCAAACTCAGCCCCAATCGCCACTGAGCCAGGGTACCTTTCGATCTCTTTTTATATATTAAGTGCTGCGTGATTGTACATATATTCCCTCGGTTATGAAATTATTGTCAAGGATTTTTCTTTTGATAATTATACCTCTCCCTCCAATTATCTCGCCTTATTTTCATCTATAATATTCTTCCATAGTATTGCCTTCTCTCTTTAAGGGTTCCTTTGGATCACTGAAAATCAACCAACGGAAATGGAAAATCACCATTTTTCAGGGACAACAGTTGTTCGGCTGACAACTTTTCCAGGAATTCAAATTCCAACGACGGTTAATTTTCCAACGCATAAAAAAAAATATGTTCCCACCAATTTCGATCACCCTTGAGAAAATGTTAAAGATCACATTGCCCTTAATTTTTCTCCTTGCTTTAGTCTCCGGTTCATTTTCTTCTTTGTCGTTTGCGTGTAGAGTTCTGGAAATAAGTTGCTTTAAACACATGCAAGTAATGGGTAACTCACTAACTCATGGTTATATAAGAGATGTTTAAAATTTTGGTATCTTTAACTTAGATACAAATCATAGTTAATTAATCTTAAGAGGAAAGTTGTTTAAATTTTAAATAATTATGCCGTACCCATAATGTGCATATGTTTAAATATATATATATATATATAATCTTTTATTGGCTTTGATTATCTGTAAGTTATAGTTTGCTCAAAAAAATTATATGTAAGTTATAGGTAACTCATGATTAGGTGGGAAGTTATTTAAGTTTCATTAATAGATATAATTGTTATTACATTATTTTCTTCTTTAAATATATATTTTAAAATATCATTTTTTATATTTTATTAAAAAGAGTAATATAGTCATTTTAAACATTTTTAATACCTATTTTACCACCATTTTAATTCAATCAAGTATAAATTTTTTTATTAAATCATTTTTCATCTCGATGCATGCAGAACATCCCATATAAAAAAATATTTCTTTATCTTACTTTCTATTATTTTCTATTTCTTTCGTTTCCTATGAATTCTTTGATAAACCGGCCATAATTCGTTTCCTTTCAAAAGTTAAGGGTTAATCTCATTTTCTTTCGTTTAAGCCGCAAATCAGTCTTTTAAGAATAAAAAGGGGGAACCTATTAAAAAAACATGCTCTACTTTGCTCATCAAGTACAGTACTAGGAAGATGATTTTCCAGTGGGAAAATGATAGGAAAAGACCAAAAAGACCTCCAATGTATATCCATCTTCTTCCCTGACCTTTGCTTATTTCAGACTCTAGCTCGTCCATTGTCGATACAGTGTCGTGATAGCTGTTGGAGGACTATACTGTTGAACTACTCAAATCTTCTCGTGGAGTCCTCAAATTTGATTAATTTGATATTTTCCCCTGTCAACTTCATCTTCTCTCTACCCTTCGATCTACTTCCACCCCCATTTCATGTGTGGCAATCCGCTCTGTTGAATCAGCATTGCTTCGCTGATCTGATTTAAATTTTTTATGGCTTTCTTCGGTTCGGCATGTTGGTTGAACGAGAGGAAAGTTTGTTACTAGAGCAATGGGGATACCGGAAGTTGGTTTTCCAACATGATTTATAGTCCATTAAATAAGTGTGTAAGGATGATCCTGTTTGAACATGATTTCTGTAACGTTACAAGAAATGACTCAATCTTTATAAATGTTGAACGGTGGTGGAGGGAAAAGGAAGGGATAGAGAGAGCAAATTTCCATTTCCTTAGAGATAGGGATAGTATAGGTATTTCATTTTTTTTTTAACTTTTGCAATTTATCATTTTCCTTTTTTTCCTTTTACATGTCAAACTATGTTGTGTTGAAAATTTTCTATCCCATTCATTTCATGCTATATTTGGTATGATGAAATTGGGAAGTGGAATTAGAAATGGAATTCATTTTCTATGTTTGATATGGTGGAATTGGAATTTAAAATTGGTAGAAATGAATTCCATGATGTAACATATTGAATTGTATTCAATTCCATGAAGTTGATTTTTTAACCCCTTATTTTTTTATATTTATATCAATCTACATCTCCATCTCTATTTTCATCTTCATTTCCACCAAAATAAAAAACGAGCCGTCAGTTCTACTTCATTTCTTTCTATCAAAATGGATTCCTTCTATCAAACGGGCCCTAAGCATGGAATCTCAATTTCTTTTGTCGTCGTGAATGAAATATGAAAAGATGTAAAGCACATTTTTTTTTAATTTCGAGAAGTAAAACATTCACAGAGATTCAACAATCTTAGTTTGCTGGCAAAAAAAAAAATCTTAGTTATTGTCTTCAAATAGGCTCCACGTATGTTCGATTTCTGGTAAGCATGTTAATCTGGGCCTGTCAATGAGGCGTATCGAGATTTGAAAACCTCATTAGATGACGTTGCTTTTGTAAGTCACTTGTAAGCGTGTTTTCTAGGACTAAAGATACATTTTAATCCCAATAAATCTCTAAATTCAAATTATCTAAATTTTTTATTAAAAATAAAAGAGAGTTACTTTTGTAAGGAATCAGCAGAATCCATGTTAATTTTTTTATTTACTTTTGTTATCTTGGATCCAGCGTTTTTTCAAGAACATATTGCCAAGTGTGTGAGCAAATGACTAATCTAGATTGAACATTTGTAGAATCATTTAAGTGGCATGTTCTTTAATAGCGATTCTCCTAATCTGGTTATTTAACTCCCAAAATCATATCAACAAATGAGGTTTGGCTTCAAAAACAAGTTAAACATGGTAAAAATAATAAAGTATGATTTCAAAATGTTTATCATGATTAAATTAATGAGACCCCCTTCTCAAAATTTACTTATAAGAGAAAATAGTAAATGTAGATATTTGAAAGCCATCACAAATAATAAGAATTTACTATATCAACTTAAGCCCATAGTAATGGACATTAGTATTCAAAAATCGCATTCATATTTTTCTTCAAACTCAACCCAAATAGTTCAATAATATAAATATCATTTATTTCAAGAGTATATGACAAACTACCCACTCAACTTTGTGATTTCATAAATAATATCATAGTACCATATTAGGAGCCTGTGATCTGCCATAAAAAAATATGCCAAAGTAACTTAATAAGAAAATACTAAAATATCAGAGTAAGCTAAAACATAGCGCTACAATGATAATATGCATCTAATCAATATATTGATGGAGGAGGATGCTATACAATGGAAATAGCTTTGTGCAAACCTCTAGAACCTTTCTAGTCATTTAAAAATGTTAATAGCAATAGGGTAAGATAAAAGTCTCAACAACTAGAAATATAACTCAAAGGGCATACCAATGCTGATAAGAGATAAAGAATTAATTACATATAATTCATAAATCATACATAATCAACTCTATTTTCTTTTCACAAGATATATATGATTATTTTCAATTTCATCGCATCATTTTATAAGTAAATTTTCTAAACAATTCAAACAATGATCTATATTTACATTTCACAATACACACACAGATATATCAATGACGTTGTCATCATAAATAGATCACAAGGGTCACACAGTCAATAATAACATGATCACTTTTTTTAATTCCTGAGTCTCCTTTGTAACTCCCCCTGTCTTATTTCTTCTAACTAAACTCATGAAATAGTGTTATCCTATGTGACTGATAACTACCCACAAATCTAATCGTTCAAGTGATTTGAATTGGTCAAATCCACATAGCATAAGTTTGGATCATATATTCTCCCTTTAATATCAATGGAGTGTCATAATGGGCCCGGACCAAGAATCATTTGGTGTACAGCCGGAAATCCTCTATTGTTGTTTCCTCTTTGTACATACAAAAAATTCGCCTCTTTATTTCTTCTTTAATAACCTTCCATTAATAACAACATCTACCTCCTCCAATATCACAATACTCATTTTCCAATGCTCACTTATGGCATACCCACAATTTGTTATTATCACATGTATGTATATATACATGAATATCTAAGAGCACTTTTCAACTAATAATTTCAGGTTCAAGATCATAATACACTCACAAGAATACACACACACACACACAAATTGCAATTACAACACATCATCTCTCTAATTTCAAATTTCACAATACATTTTCAACATTAATAATACAAGTTTATCAATAATAATATTTTATGATAATTAATTCAAAATCACTTATAAACATGTCCTAAACATCCGTGTTAAATGAAAAATATACAATTATTTTAATCATATCAAAACAAGAGTACAATACAACAATCCCTCTATAGCCCAAAGTTCAAATCACCGGCCAACTGTACAAGTATTTTAATCATATATTAATTTAATACTAATCAAAACAATAACATGTGAATTTAACTAAAATTCACTTTCTATTTAAATTCAAAGTTCTCCAATAATTTCCCACGCCAATTCAAATTATGTATCCCTTTAATACTTTTATTATCCAATAACACTATTCCGCTTGTCAAAGTTATAACCGATAATAATTTCTCACATCTCCAAAAATTCTCACTATTTGCTCTCTTTGATTCCTCCAAAATCATATAAATCAAATATCCCCAAATCCTTGTTAAAATTTCAGTTTCTTTCTTTCATAAATCATTTCTCCTATTGGAATCTCTACAAATATAATTATTTACTCAATCTATTCAAGAACACCAAATTTCAAGACTTAAAGTTCCTCCAAAATTTCTAATATTTATATATCATCATAAACCTTACATCCAAGCCACACAATAATTAATATATGCTATAAAATACTAAAATAAATGATAAAACTCAAATTTAATCTGTACAAAAATCATATATCCCAAATAATATCCTTATTAAATTGAAGAATTATTTTAAATTTTCAAATCAACTAGCATAGAAAACTAAACTAATTAAAATGTTAATAATGTTGCTAATAACCCAAATAAATTGTTTACTACAATCTTAATTGGCCAGATAGTCCAAAAATAGCAGTTTTTTTATAATAAAATCATTATAAAATAATAAGATGATCAAATCAAAAATTCAAACTGTTTAAGATTATCCATTAAAATCCCTCATCATCACATTGATTTTATATTGTCAAAACTCATAACTTCTCAAAAACTAACTTTTAAATTCTTTAAATCAAACTAAAATTATCATCATTAGAAAAGTAAAAATATATAAAACTATTTTTGTAAAAAATTTGTTAAAAGAAGAGATTTTTATTATTTAAATTATCAAAAAAAAAAATAGTCTCTAAGTCCCGTGACCTCCACTGTCCCTTTCATCGTCGTTATCATTACATTTTTTTTTCACCATACACTATTCATCCCGTGGCCTCCACTGTCCCTTTTTTTTTCTTTTTTTAGATTTTCCTATTCACTATTCATCCCGTGACCTCCTCTGTTTTTTTTAATTTTCCTATTCAAAATTCACTATCCATACGTGGCTCCTTACTTTTTATTTTCAATTATTAATTTAAATAATAAAACTTATTATCAATCCTTTTTAAATTCCAGTAATTACTTGATAAATTTGTTCATCACAAATAATTATTTTTAATTATAATTAAGTCAAAAAAATTTGGAATGTTACGCTTCTCTAAACAAATTTTAATTTTGTTGCATCCTGGGCTCAAACCTCAAACCATTTTAGTTGAACACCCTTACTAATCCCACCAAACACTTATTGACAGAATCCATGTTAATTTGTATAAAAAAAAGAATCCATGTTAATTTATCATTGGAATTGAAAAATTACCATTATATTGTTATACCACCTTCTTACTTAATATAAAAGGTAATTAAATTTTTGAAGAGAAAAAAATAAATAAATCACTTAATTATAACATATATTTTAAAATATTTATATATAGTTAAATTATATATCACTTTAAAAATCAAAAAAATAATTTACAAAAAATTATAGATGGATTAGTTAATTTACTTTATTAACCTCTTGAAAAAAATTAATTGACTCTATTAAGAAACGTGGGTAGCTTATATATAACATTTGTACCTCAGTTTCAAATATAAAAATTTAATTAAATTAACAAATTTTTTCACAGTTTAAAATTTTTGTCTCTATCCATTTACAAATCATTCCCATCTTTATCTCATCTTTCTCTCTTCCAACATTTTTAGGGGTAAGATTAGGGGGGGAAGTCTTAATTACCGTAGAAATGACTTACCTACAGGAACATTGTTGTAGGCGGATGCTTGGAACTTCTTAGGTGAATGATTCGAAAGGACTTTTCTTGATGTTGATTTGTAGAAAATGGTATCTAAGTAAGTTGTTTAATTTCATTGGCAGCCAAACTGACGCAGCCATGGGTTTGAATATGGTCTACACCTTTTCAGCGTAATCCATCTTTTATTTTTATTTTTTTACAAAAAAAGTGAAATCCATTTTATCGTCAACCTAGCCCTCTTGTTTAATTGACTAATAAAGATAAGGCCGACATAGGGATTTCCACGATTGATGGCAATGCTCAATAATTGTGTTTTTTTACAAGTCAAAATTGTTTTTTCCTTATATACTTAACTAGTTATATTTGGATAGTTGAGAAAACACAGTTTCATATATCCAGTTGTTGATAATTTTCAGCTTATTCTTTGGTTTTAAGAACTTGTATTTTCTGAGAAGACTGGACTATTTTGATGAATGATCCTTGTTGAGATGAACAAGTTCAATTGAGATTGATTTAAATTTGCACTTCTTGGTTAATAAATATGGTTTTATAGAATACTATATGCACTTCTTGGTCTTCTTTGGCAACCCCTTTTCTTTTTTACTTTTAAAGGATAGCCACTCTAAAAGTTTAAAATAGTAGTGATGAAGGGGTAAAGTAGAGAAGCTGCTCCCCCTGTGGCAAATCGATAACCAATTTAAGAGTATAATAAGAATGGGTATTTTACTCCAACAATTGTCCCCATGCATAAATGCTTTGTACAAAATTAACATATAAAACAATCATCAGTGGAAATTATTAGTATCAAATGCTGATTCCTCTTGCTTCATATTTGAAGCAAGAATTTAACTGCACCAAAAGCCTTGAGATTTAAGAGCTGATAGAAGGAGGTTTAAGAGCTGATAGAAATGCTTCTGATGTTGTGAGAAATAATTCAAAGACATGAGCACACATAATCTTGAGTCTTCTTGACTCTACCTTTTCTTTTCATCTGTTTCATTTAGTAATTCGAAAATTAGTTATTACTATTTTACTACACCTATGCACTATGGATCAGTTAAATATGTAAATTATTCCACTATAGTGAACAGCTCCAGCAGAGCAGGTTACAGGATGACAGGCAGCTAGTTCACTCTGCTCTATTTCCTCTAAAATGGCTTGTGAGAAAGATATTGGTCAGAAAAACACATAAAAATCCTGACATCATAACTTATACACTTAATAGGATTTCATATGGATTTTTATACATAAACCAACATACCATTGCACCATCAAACAGAAAGCACCTGCTCATTGTTAAGCGCATGTTCATTTCAAATGATAAGAAAGAAATAGGATATAGACTCACCAATAACGTGATCACTGTGCTACTTAGATCCAACATAAGTCGAAGAGCTTGTTCACGAAACACCATTAAGTCCAGAATTAGCCTCACCATTAATCCTTTTCATCTTTTCCACACTACCAAAACCCCCAAGGCCACGAGAATTTTTAGCTCTAGAGAATGAATTTTCATAACTTTCAAGAACATGTGTTTATTCTTTCAGAAGAGGGAATGGCATAAAAGAATGAAACTTTATAGTTTATATAACTTGCATATCATCTTTTGACATTTCTCTCTTTCCCATCTCGTATAATGTTTTATATGCATCTAGAGAATTCGAATTGTTCCAGTAGAATCTCATCATTTCAACTGGAATGAAGGCTAAACTGGGTCATAGTCGATGATCTTTTAGAATCTCTACACCCAATAGCAAGGAAGGGAGGAAAAAAACAATAGAAGGGTTTATTTCAAGCATATAAAGCAACCAACCTTCGGTGAGGCATTAAACCAACATTCGATGGGGCAGGATGGCGAGTCCTGGAAAGACGCGGAGTCGGAGAAGCAGTGGGAATCGGAGCTGGTGTGGACTATGGTGATGCTGCGAGTGATGATGGAAGGCGACGGCAAAATCGGCCGAGAGGTGGAGGAGGCAGAGAAGGAATCATACTTGTTGCTTGTTGAAAAATCGTAGGCATTTTGTTTTTGGAACAATGGGTACGTTTGGAGAGTCCGTTTGGACTCCAAAATTCATTTTCACCTGTTAAGCAAACGGAGAGTATGTTTGGGAGCACATTTTCAGAACGGCATTTCCTCAAACGATGGCATTTTCTCTAACGGCACAAAAGCAGGCTGCCGTACGCGTGAACAGAGCTCCTCTCCACGCCGCTTCCTTTTCCAGATTCGACAACGCTGGGGAGGCGGCGGCGGGTT
>JANTPZ010019467.1:0-27072 GCA_025593235.1 Vachellia pachyceras | reverse complement strand
TTAAATGCTATTTTAAAGAAATTATTGAACACTTATTGATAGGATTTGAAAGAGAAACATGAAATTATACAATCTTATAGAAAAAAATTGGGTAAAAATTTAAAAAATATTAATTTTATAAATAAAAAAAATAAAAGTATTTTTTGGCGGGTTGGCGAGCTGGTCGGGTTGGGATTCCCGAGCCCGCCAACAGAGAACTAACCCGCGGGCTGGCCCGCGCCAGCCCGCCAACCCGGCGGGCTGGCCCGTTTTACCACCTCTATCATTCAGTTGCAATTTAGATGAAGGATAGAAAAATGTGGTAGAGCCCACACCTGCGATTGAATTCTGCTCACCGGTGCAGGTGGTAATGTGTGACTTACCGATAGAATGAAGCTGATCCAATTGCTCAAGATACGGTGTAACATGATAATTCGCTCCACTATCTACATACCAGGCAGGATCGGTAACTGTGTGATGAGTAGCGTAATAAGCCTGTGGAGAAGCTGGATAGCCTGAGGCGTGAACAGGGGAAGAACGATCGTCACGATAATAACACGAAGTGATGGAATGGCCTAGTCGCTGGCAATAAGTACAATAGTGTCTGTTGTTGCCACGTTGTCCACAAAAACGGCCTCCACTATTTCTGGAACCTCGAGAATTGCCTCGCCAAGGTCGTGGGCGAAAGGAGTCATGACTCTGATTGTTAGAGTCATCTCGTTGAGTGAAGTTAGCAGTAGGTTGAATATTCAATGCTGAGAAATGGTGGAGCTGATTCAGACGTGATTCAAACGCAAGGAGTGCAGCTTGAGCATCAATCCATGTCAAATCAGGGTTGTCAATGAGCTTGACCACGATGGCATTATATTTGGTGTCTAGACCATTGAGTGTATGCAAGATTAGATCATCAGTGGCTATTGGAGAACCAGCAAGCGCCAAAGAATCTGAAAAACTTTTCATCTTAGTAAGATACTCCTCCATAGACATCGCGTTTTTCTGAGTATTATGAAGCTCATTCTTAATAACCATGACTCTGGCTTTGGTCGAAGCACATGTGAGATCCCGAGCAGCATCCCAGAGTTCCTTCGCAGTCTGACAGTGCAGAAGCTAAGCTGCAACATCCTGGGTCATAGTATTTCGCAGCCACCCGACGAGAAGACGGTCAATAGCAAACCATTCAGAAAATTCTGGATTGAGCTTGGGCCCTGTAGCATCAGGGACGAACTTGGGAGGCGTGGCACCCGTACGACTAACGTGACCATCGAGGCGATTACCTTCTATCAAAGGTAGAACTATAGATTCCCACACTAGAAAGTTGGAGCGATCCAGCTTGATCGCCGAGCTTTGTGTAGATGAGCTGAACAACGGATAGGTTTTGGGTGCTGCAACGGAGGTGGTCTCAACAGAGGAAGAAGACGAAGAACTCATGGTGATAGCTCTGATACCAAGTGAGAAAATGAGATTCTATGTATATTGTATATATTCCAGCAAGGTGATTACATCTCTATATTTATACTCGTGCAACCATTCTGTACAGCAACAATGAGAGAAATAACAGAACCTATGAATGGTTGCCAAGTTTACACAGCATAACAGAAAAATACTCTAACAGACTCAAAATATCCTAACAGAACGAGTCACGTAAATGCTCTACCTGATATATATTGCACAGTGGATTATTATCTAACAATCACTAATTACCGTTTAACATCTTGGTCTATGTGAAACATGCTAAAAGTAACATATAAATAAGACCATATGAGTATGATGGTTAATGTCAATGAACAAAGCATGCATTGAAATGTAATTATAAATTCATGGAGATATCAAATACAAGGTATGATTTTAAAGTTGACATAACTGCAGCACATCGAATTTCTTTGTCCATTTATTGGAACAATTAATCTAAAGCCTTCCCTTTTAATGGCATAGTGACTTCAAAATTACTTTTGCATGTACCCGAAGAGATAATAACATGGCTGATGTCAGTGAAGCTAGCCTATCTAATAAGAAGCACTACTATTACGTTCACCACATGCATGGATTAAAACACAAAATGAACGGGAGGTTTTATTAAATGGCCTGGATTTATGAAGTTTCGTTTTCTTCTTGTCATTTAGGAAGGAGACAGAACACATAATCAATAGATAGATGTGTCACCCTGTCACTGCTTCCTCTAACTAAACCCATCCACTATGTCATGTGTTCCGTAAGGTTTGAATATCGTATTCAGTGAAGATTAAATCATGATTTTAAACATAGGATCTTCCATCTTGTTCGTCCAATGAAAGAATGCATGTAAAAAAACAAAAATAAGGTAAAAGATAACGATTGTTGCTTTAGCGTTACGTATATATATGGATTAAAGAATTATTAAATCACATAAATTATAGGGTAGTGGTAAAATTTAATGCTGGTGTACCACAATACCACTGCAATTACGATTTATAAAATATTAAAGGCACTTGGGTTTTTTCGCCTGTCATTAAACAAATAATAATTCATTACAGCAATCGTTTTGAAATGTGTGGGTTCGGTTTAGTCGACCAAACACTAAATTTTAAGTTGACATTGCAACCCTAGTTTCACCATACTGAATTGAAAACTTTAAAAAATAACAATGTAAGTCAGTATTTGTTTTAATCCGAATTTTTGCAAGTCTTTCAGACAATGTGGGTGCATCTTACGTGGTGACGTGGTGTGTACACACACATTTATGCATGTGAGTAGAAGAATATTATTCGTTTTGTTTTTTTAAAAAAAATTAATAATTTGCACGGTTCCCTCGGTTGACTCACCATATTTTGTTATTCATGATATATATAAATTATTCTCCAAATGTATATAAATATTAACATAAAATATAACATTTATAATGTAACGAACTCCTATATATATGTGGTCTCTTTCTCTCTCTGTCTCTCTCTATCTCTCTCACACTCACTCGTGTTTTCAACATTTATACTATATAAAACACACATAACGTTGAAGAATAATTAATATACCAACCGCACTAAGGGTTTTCTCATTACTTTGGGTCAATTATATATTAGTTAGATGATGTCAATGTGCTTTATTAATAGTAGAATTTTTGGATAAAATGTTAACTAAAATATCTTACTTAATAACTTCATCAAGTATTTTGTTTTAGTATTCTTTAATAACACTCTTTGTATACATTCAAATTACTTTAAACGATTTTTTTATAATTTTCTTCTCAATATACGCTACTTCACCTTTTCCTTGTATGTTCATTTCTCTCAATATATATATATATATATATATATATATATGATGGAACAATATAAGCTAAACACTTCAAAACACATGTTCCATACTTAACTGTGATTTCGTACATTTTCTTGTCGTAGAGTAGTATATAGATAAATTTGTAACTGAGAATCATTAGATCTTTCCTGCTTGTGTTCCCTCACTATCTAACCGACTCATCTAAACTTAATTTTTTAAAAATTATTAATCATGACAATGTCTAACGCTTAGGACATATATATAATTTAATTACTCACTGTCTCATAAAACTCAAAATAGATAGCGCCACGTAGTGCATGGACAACGGAAACTAGGCTGTCCCCTGAAATGGATCTATAATTTTTAGATAATCAAACAATTAAATATCACTTCCCATTTAGATATTTCTACAATATTTTCCTAAGCATTCTAAACACTTTTTTGTAGTAGATTTATTAACTCATGTTATGTTATTTTTTGTTTCGTTTCGGTTGATATAATTGTTTCATAGATAGAATTTCTCATAAATAATCATAAGAATAGTATTAATATTTAAAAGATCAACATATTGATTTGATAGAAAAAATGGCACCTTAAAAAAGATTCCAAAACAATTATGGTTTTTTGGGAGACCCTCAAAGCACTTAAAAAGCACAAAAGTTGTGAGATAAAACTCACACATACTTACATGAAATTTTGTAAAATCACTTAAAATAAGCTAATCTAAAACTAGAATGAGTCCTACAAAAATAGGAGGGTAGAGTAAGATTAATTTTCTTGTCATATTTATAAATTACATCATTAAATTTTTTATATTAATGTTCAATTTCACCATTAATTGATTATTGTGTTGACTTTACTCTCATATGGTATAAAGATAACGTATATTTCATATAGATAAAATTGGAACGTTGTTGAAATTTAGGAAAGAATTAATGAAGTTTCAAGTCTTTCTTAATCTACGTAAAATATTCTAGAAGTAACTTATACATAAGATTATATGACTATGATGGATGATGATTACAGCAAATGAACAAAGCATTGAAATGAAATTGTGAATTCATGGATTTATCAAGTACATGGTATGATTTTAAAGTTGACGTAATTGCAGCATATCCAATTTATTTATCCTTTTATTAAAACAATTAATCTAAACTCTAAAGCCTTTTCTTTTAATGGAAAAGTAACTTCAAAATTAATTTTGTATGCACCAAAGAGATAATAACAATATGGTTGATGACATTGAAGCTAGGCTATCTAATAAGAAACACTTCTATTACGCAATCCACATGAAGGGATTAAAGCACAAAATCAATAAGAAGTTTCATTTTTTTTTTGTCATTTAGGAAGGAGACAGAACACATAATCAATAGCTAGATGTGTCACCCCGTCACTGCTTCCTTTAACTATGCCCATCCACTATGCCATGTATTCCGTGAGTTTTGAATATCGTTTTCGGTGAAGACTAAATCCAAGATTTTAAGCATCGGATCTTTCAACTTGTTCATCCAGTGAACGAATGCATGTAAAAAAAACAAGATAAGATTTCAACTACAGTATATTTTTATATGTGGGTAAAAGATCC
Source organism: Vachellia pachyceras (assembly GCA_025593235.1). Classification (NCBI taxonomy): domain Eukaryota; kingdom Viridiplantae; phylum Streptophyta; class Magnoliopsida; order Fabales; family Fabaceae; genus Vachellia; species Vachellia pachyceras. The sequence continues at coordinate 22,259 of JANTPZ010019467.1, read as the reverse complement.
TTTTAAAACGATTGTTGCTTTAGCGTTACGTATATATGGTTTAAAGAATTATCAAATCACATAAATTATCGGGTAATGGTAAAATTTAATTCTAGTTTACCACAATACCACTGTAATTAAGATTTATAAAATATTAAAGGCGCTTGGATTTTTTCGCCTATCAATAAACAAATGATAATTCATTTCAATTTTACAGAGACAATCATTTTGAAATGTGTGGGTTCGGGTTAGTCGACCTAAGACTAAATTTTAAGTTGACTTTTCAACCCTAGTTTCACCATATATACTAGAACGGAAAACTTAGAAAATAACAATTTTTTTGTAAATTAAAATGTAAATAGATAAACAGAAGAGAAACTTTGATAAGAATGAGAAAGTTTGAGAGGAATTCTATTTACTTTTTGGATGAGTTGTATGTCATGTACAAAGCCCTATTTATATGCCTCTAAGTATAACCTCCAAGGGTCATGAGTAATGAATAGTACAATCAATAAGGATGAATATACATTATGAGTCTTTGTACATGCATTGTGAACCTTTGTACATACATTGTGACCATTTGTACATTGAATACCTTTTTAGTTTCTCAACAACAATTCATGTATAGTATTTATGGCTTAAGAAGTCAATAATCTATGGACATCCACTCTTGTAATGTATTTATAACAATCCCCCTTGGATGTCCATTATGAATGTGCCTCATTAAAAACTTCAACTAGGAAAACCCTGTGGGACAAAATCCAGTTAAAGAAAAGATTACATCATTGATACACTTTTCAGTGTTGCCTCATTAAAAACCTTTCAAGAAAAACTCAGTGGGACAAAACCTAGATAAGGAAAAAAGAGTACAGCATGTATCAACTCCCCCTCATGATAACATCACTTGAGATCTTTGAGTCTGCGAAGACCGATGCTGTGAACAAGCCTTTGAAAGATTCCACATTTCTGATGCAATATCGGCAATACTTTGGCCATCCCAATCCTGTAGTATTGGATTTATAGATCATGTATGTTCTTCAGCATCCTCCGCATAACAAGTTAATAATACCTTAAACATTATTATACTGGCCAAGATTTTAAGTGTGGTGAACATCACATAATATATAGGAGACACAATGGCAGTGTTGAAGGTGTCAAGAGCCTTTATTTAACAAACAAATGCAAAAACATCATTTGCAGCAAGATAAAACAGAAACCACTGAACTAATATTTGGGGATGGCCATTATTACCAAAGATAAAGGCTAATAATCCAAATCAGGAATACAGTTTATACAGCACTCCCCATCAGAACTTTTGTTCTATAGACTGCATAACTATGTCTACCTTGGTGCATCTCACTACACATTATCCATCATATCTCAGAAAAATATATATGTTCTAATATAAATGCTAAACACCAATTGGAAGTGCAAATACTCATGTAAAATATCTAAAATCTATGCAATGAAGATATAAATCTTTAAACCTATTACATCTTCAGCACATAATGCAAAGTAGGGTATGAATATGTTAGAAGTTAAACAAGATACAATTCCAGGAGCTTCATCTAGAGAATATGCAAGGCAGATAAAAGATACGCAGACATGTTATGAAAACCTCATATATCATTCATTGATGCTATATTGTCTGAGGGAAACGGAAAAGGAGATGAATATACACAACTCTTCTCCAAACCCTTTTGATGAAAAGGTTACATTTCCTTCCACTATTAGTTAAGTTTAACCAAACTGATGTCAAGCAAAAACCATCAAAATTGACAACAAGATCAATTGATATTGAATAACATAGTACAGTCACTCTAGTAGCACTTACGCACTAAGAGCACCACCACCCTTTGCATGGCCATCCATTTTAGTAACAATTACGGCCCCAACTTCAACACTTTGTTTAAATGCTTGAGCCTGATCAAATGCAGCCTGACCAGCTATCCATGACAAATATAACAAGATCTGGTTTCTGAACAGTGCAATGAAAAGATACAAGCAATTATATTTATAAGTATTTATAAACAGGTACAACAAAAATGCATGCATTTATCATACAAAAATAATACCGTTGCTTCTGAAACTTGGCGCATCTCTTCAAAAAGGGCAGCTTCTTGTTTGTGCCGTCCACTAGTATCAACAATTATGAGATCACAGTTTTCTTTCTTGAATCTATCCACACCTTCAACAGCAATTTTCACAGGGTCTGACCCCATGTAACTGTATGAAGAATTGGAGGCACAAAACCGAATAATTAATTAAACATCATGGTCATGTGCGCTGAAATGCAATTGATTTAAACGTTTCTGTAAACAAATTATAGTAAGCATAGTCATAACTCATTTGCAACGAATTAAATATCTCAGTAGGATTTAAAGGTTTTACAAGCTAGATATTAACTCCCAAAGCTGTAGGCCCCTGGCTCAGGCAAAGTTAAAGGTCATACTGTACCATGAATAGCACCCTAATCACTTTTCACAAATACAAAATGCTATTTTAAAAATGCGTTAGGTGTTATTGGCATATTGCTCAATCGAAGACAAATCAGCCAAAGAACGGCCGTGGTTGGTACAAAATCTTACTTGTGCTCCATCAGTAAGAACTAAAACCCCCTATTCTTTTCTAGTCCTTTTTTGATTTTGGGGCTAACAGGGAAGAGTTGGGAAAACCATAGAACTTCAGAGTTGTGCACTGTTATTGGTCATCATCAGAACATAAAAACACGAGTAGTAAGATACAACATAGCATTCCAAAAGTGGCGCCCAAAAGGTAGGGAAAACAATCCAAGGCAGTATAGTCTTCTTTCTTTTCCTTTACTCTACATTCCGTATAAGAAAAACAAATAGAAGCATGGAAAGAGTGAAGTGAATTTCAGGAGTAACCCTATTTATAGTGTCCCCCTTCTAACTCAGACATTAGTAACCTCCTAACCTCCTATTTATAGTGTCCCCCTTCTATCGAGACAGCTCCTCCTCACAATATCACTGATATGAATCACATCAAATATCAAGACTATCAAAAGCATTCAGACTAAATTATGTGCTTCACCTCCTGTCCTAAAAATTTCCTGACCTAAAAATTAAAACTTACAAATTAAAAAATATTCCTGACCTCCTGTGTCTTTCTCCTATTTTCACCTTTGTTGATGAAATTCTAACGAGTTCCCATTTTCTTTCTGCTCGTATTGACAGAACCCATTGGATCAACTCGAACCGAATCGAAGTGTTGCCACCCGACTTGTTGGGCGCGAAGGCTCTTTTGCTTCTGAGAATAAAAGAGACCTCTTAGGCAAGTAGTGTCAAAGATAGCCGAACGTGCAGATCAAGAAAATGGAGTGCGTATTCGGACTTGTTGGAAATGGCTTCACGATTGGGGTGGCCGATACGTCGGCGGTGCACAGCATCCTAGTCCACAAGTCCAACGAGGACAAGATCATGGTCCTCGATTCTCACAAGCTCATCGCCGCTAGTGGTGAGCCAGGAGACAGGTCCCACCTTCCTCGATTAACTTCGTCTGATATTAGGGTCAAAAGGACGAATGCGATTTACGCAGCTCTGACAACGATCGACCTAGGCACTCACACGAATAGCACGAATGAGGGAGTTGATGCTCGGTGAAGGACGAGGGAGAAGAAGCTCTGCGGATTCAAAACTTTTGGGAATGGTTTCTGAAAAATTTTGGAAACGGGCTTTTGAAAAAATTTTAGGAAACAATTCATGCGGAGTTTAAAATCCGCCCCAAATATACATGCGGATTTTAAATCACATGCGGAAAAAAAATTCACAGATAATTTTTTCTAAATTTTTCTTAAAAATTAATTTTTTCTGCCGATCATTAATCCGCATGAATTTACCTACGTATTTTAAATCTGTAGATAATTTTTTTTCAATTTTTTTAAAAAACTAATTTTTCCTGCAGATTTTATACCTGTAAATTTTAAATCCGCAAGAAATTTACTTGCAGATTTTAAATCCGCAGGTAATTTTTTTTAAAAATAATTTTTCCTACGGATTTTAAAATCCGTAGGAAATATATCTGCGGATTTTTTCGCAGGAAAAATCCGCAGGTATATGGTAATTTGTTACTAGTGTTTGTACATACATTGTGAACCTTTGTATACACATTGTGATCCTTTGTATATTGAATACCTCTTTAATTTCTCAATAACAATTCATATATATTATTTATAGTTTAGGAAGTTAAGAGTATATGGATATCCACTCTTGTAATGTATTTATAACAAATTAAGTCATTATTTGTTTTAATCCGAATTTCGCAAGTCTTCCTGACAATGTGCGTGCATCTTACGTGGTGACGTGGCGTGTACATACACACACACATATATATGCATGTGAGTACAAGAATATTATTCGTTTTGTTTATTTTTTAAAAAAATTAATAATTTGCACTGTTCCCTTGGTGACTCAACATTTATACTATATAAAACACACATAATGTTGAAGAATAATTAATATATCAACTTGATAACTATTAGCCAACTCTTTATTATTTGATCTTTATAAACATACCAACCGCACGCACTAAGCGTTATCTCAGTTTGGGTCAATTATATTAATTAGATGATGTCAATGTGCTTTATTAATAACCAAATTTTGGGATAAAATGTTAACTAAAATGTCTTATTTAATGACTTCATCAGGTATTTTATTTAGTTTTTTTACCAAATTTTCATAAGATTTCATATTATATGATGTACGCTTCTTATTGACACCTTTAATGACACTCTTTGTATATATTCAAATTATTTCAAACCATTTGACACCTCAATATATTTTTTTACCATTTTTCTCCCAACATACATATATATATATATATATATGTATTTATTTATTATATGGTACAATATCAGCAAAGCATTTTTAAACACATGTTCCATACTTATAGTTAACCATGATATATATGAAAATATTTAATTTTAGTTATAGTTAACTTCTCTAAAATTTATCCTTTCACCAAAATCTATATTAAACAATGAAATAATCATATTTATTTTATATTATTCTATTTCATTTTTCCATTTATTATATTATAGTATATTATATTATTTTCTTTTCTTTTCTCTTTTATTATTATTGCTAGGTCATCACCCATCAGAGCGCCGAACCATTTCAATTGCAAGAGGGATACACACACACACACACACACACACACACCCACACACACAGGAATGCTATTTGGGGGAAGCACAAAGAGGACGCCACTTCTCATCCATTATCCTTCCAGCGCCTCCACTCACGGACACACACGAGCCACTCCGTCCAATTTCCACCGTGGCCATGGAAGCTCCAGATTTAAGGGGATTTAATTCTCCAACTATAAGCGATTAGATTCGTTGTCCAACAGTGATAATGAAGCTAATCTGAGTTCTTGATCAATTAGGGGTTCTTTGATTTTAATTTCAATTTCTAATCTCTATATGTGTAGATTGTAATATTATGTGACTAGAGTTTATAATTTATATATATGAAAGATGATTATAATCGGTTGATGTAATCTGAATTATGATACTTGTGTTAGATTGGTACTTTGGATTGTGATTGAACTATAACACTTTTGTTATTCAATTGCTTTCCTTTATTCTCATGAAATGAATTGATTTGCTAGGTTTCTATGAATTAATTGGAGGTAAAAAGGATATTTTATAAATCTAACATGAGCTAAGTATTACGATATTTCTAATTGATTAATTGAGTCTAGGTTTAGATTAAATTAAAAAATTAGAAATATTGATTAGTAAGGGTTCTTGCTAGTCCTTGTGCTTAGTTAAAAGAAGAATTTAATATTAAAATTGGATAAGGAATGTTAGTGGATTCAATCACTTCAACCATTCATTTATCGAATTTAAGTGCGTTCATTTAGTTTAATTAATTAATTAGAAAAATCAATTTGATAATTTTTAGTTAATTGATTATTTACATTAAATTACTTAGGAATTAAATATAGGTTCCACGTATAGATCAACCTAAGTTAGTGCTATTATATTGCATTTAGCTTAGCTTTTATTTGATTGCCCCCACGATAGGGCTCATCAAACAACATAGGTTAGAGAGCAGTATATGTCCAATAAATTATATCTAACTAACAAATTGCTCATAATTTTGATCAAACTAATTATATCGTGGTTAACTTTTTATACACACCAAACTAATTTTGAGCAACTTCCACCATCTAACTGACTCATCTAAACTTTATTTTTTTAAAAAAATATCCATTATATTATTAATCATGATAATGTCTACCGCTTAGGACAGATATACAATTTACCAAGTGTCTCATAAAACCCAAAACAAATAGCGCCATGTAGTGCATGGACAATGGAAACTAGGTTGTCCCCTGAAATGGATCTATAATTTTTGGATAATCAAACAATTAAATATCACTCACCATTTAGCGATTTCTACAACTTTTTCCTAAGAATTCTAAATACTTTTTTATAGTAGATTTAATTCATGTTTTGTTTTGGTGGATATTTTTTTTTCCATTGATAAAATTTCTCTTAAATAATCATAAGCATAGTATTAACAGTTAAAAATAAACAAATTAATTTGATAAAAATGGCATCTAAAAAATTCCAAAACAATTATGCTTATTTGGGAACCCTCAAAAGTACTTAAAAACACTTTTATGAAAGTCATAAGACAAAACTCCTTTCACATGTTTATCTCAAAAGTGCGCTAATTCAAACTCCCGGACGAGTACTATAAAAATAAGAGGGTATAGCGAGTGAATTTTTTTTTTCATATCTATAAATTGCATCATTAAATTTTTATATTAATGTACAATTTCACAATTTATTAATTATTGTATTAAGTTTGATCTCATATGGGATAATGTATATTACTTAGGGATAAAATAGAAATGTTGTTGAAATTTAAGGAAGAATTAATGAAATTTAAAGATAAAATTTCTTTACGTTATTTTTCCTTATATTTATCATATAATATTTATGATCAAGACGAAGGGTTTTGATGGTTTCAATTTTTTTATTTAATTTGGAATTTTAAATATGTAAAAAATGGATCTTATTCGATTATTTGATTACGATGTTGTTTTTCAAAAGGAATAAATTTCTACAGTTGTAATTACTTTCATTTTTTTCTAAAAAATAAACGATTTTTTAACTTTATGATAGTTTTTAAATTTTGTAAATTTATTTCTAACTCATTAAAATCTCTCTGTTCTCCTGAAAGCTTGAAGTAGTATCATACTTCTATCTCCTGAGATATTGAATAAAATTTATAAATATTTTATGTCTTTTTTGAGCAAATATAAATATTTTATATCTATTTAATTTCTTTTATATTTTTTGTAAATTTAGTTTTTAAACTAAAGGTAATTTTTCCTACAAAATATACTCATATTTTGTTTCTATCTTGCATTATATCACACACACACACACACACACACTCACTCACTTATAGTAGTAAGTCCCACATGCATCATAGGTAAATAGAAGGAAGAGCTTGAACTTTATATTATAAATAGAGGCTTTTTGTAACATGTCACTTTAGGAGTAATTAGAGACAAGCAAGCTCAAGATCATATTAATTTTGCTAGTTATCTTCTAGAATTTGTGGTTAAATTAGAGAAAAGCATTAGTAAGTTATTCTAGAAACATCGTATTAAGCTCATCATTGTCTCCTTTCAAAGCCTAATAAAACTTTTCTATAACGAAATATGAAATATAATTCAACAAACGTCAACAAATACAGTTGATTTATAGAATAAAACTGCTATATTTTTCCCATAACAATTTTCATATTTCTTGTCTTCATTTTGAAAATTCATATCATGGGCTAAATTTGTCCAAATGAGATCATCCTAGAATTATTTTAAAGCTATGAAAATCTGCTTCCACCAAAAATGTGCAACGTGACTTTTTTTTCTTCCAAATTAGTACAATTTGTTTAATCTATAAAACTGTCATGTTGGCTTGACCTACTTTGTTTAGATTATATATGTACTTCAACTTGCAAAAGTTGCACCTTGAGCTAAAGGGAGTCATTTATATATCTTGGTTAAGGACTTGCTAGAAAGTTTTGGGAGTTGTCTATAAGATTCAAATATGAAACACGAGTTTTGTTGGCCCAGTTGATAATCTTTAATTAGCAATTGTAATGTTGTCAAAAGACTCTTCATTGCTTGAAGATTTTCTTTCTCTACCTTGTAAAATACATAACTTACGTTCCAGAATTCCAAATAGCTTGGTTCCAATTTTATATGAAACTTGAACATGTCTAGTATGGTCATAAAAATTTCCATAACCATTGGATTCGTTTCCATCTTCTGTGTCTCATAATGAAGCTGAACATTTGAATATAAGTGATACATTAAAATGCTTAGTGGGTGTTGGTCCAATTGGGTTCCAATGGGAGTGCGACACACAACTCAATATTAAGCTTACAGATTGGCAGGTGGATTCCACTTAGCCTCATGGATTTTCCTACTAAAAATCTGAAATCCAAAGTTATGTTTAACTGGGTGTAATTTCATCTAAATCAAAACTAGATAACCTTCTCATTTAATCCTTCATTTTGCCAAGCGTGCATAATTTTGCCATATGCCATCGCTTAATATCATAAATTTTCACTTAGACTTCACTTAATATTTATTTTCTTCTCGAACCATCAATGAGAAGGTCTACTCAAATTTCCATGCCTGACTTTAAATTTTGACTACTTACCCATATTTGGCCTAATTTTTGGGATGTTACACTAATGGCCTCCTTTTAAAACTTGTTTGGTTCGAGGGATTTGAAGGTAAAGAAGAAGGGGCAAGGAAAAATTGTTATGAGTTGAATTTTAAAATATTAGAGAAATGGAGTTAATAGTTCTAAATTATTACTTTGTTATCTTAAATGTTCACTTTATTAAAATTTTATATATCCACTTCTCCAATTTCTTAAAATTCAACTCATAACAATTTTTCCTATACTCTCCTCCCCTCCAAATCTCTCATACCAATTTTTAAGAATTCTCTTGACATATTTAGAGAACTTATATAAGCATCTTAAAGGTAGAGAGCAAGCTTATTAGGGAGTTCTAAATTTTATTTTTCTTTCTTTTCTCACTCATCAATTTTTTGCGAATGCTTATCTTGATTGGAGATTTTAGAACAATATTGTTTATTAATTTTATCGTGTCTTCCTATTTTACATTTGTATTCTACTCTTTTGTTTTGACTCTTCAATATATTTATCTTATTAATGAACTTTGATTTCTAATTATATTCATTTTTCTAAATTTTCATGTTGATTTTTTTTACTAATGTTTTACTAGTCACCATTATATTAAATATCTACGAATAATCTTGAAATAATGGGGTGACAAGCTAATCTGGATACAAAGAAATAGACACGAATATTTAGGTTCTTGGTTTAATTGGTTGGGTATCATAGGAACAAATTCCACACTCATTAAAAGGAGACTAAAATATTTCAGGAGAACATTAAGATATTTTAGAAATAGTTGTTACTACATGATTGCGTAAGAGTTAACCCAAGGAAAAGAGTAGAAGCTGGTAAGATGCAGGGTAGATCTTGAATCATAAAGCTTTGAGTAATTGTATTTTCTTTATAATTAATTTTCTCTCGTTTTCGTTTTCTATATCCTCATAATATTATAGGATTTTAACTACATCGATCACATATACTTACAATTATTAGGGTTTTTTTGACCAACTTCTATGACGTATCTTCAACGTATTCCCTTCTTCTCGGTTAGCCGGCCAGCACTGACCGGAGTGTGTAATTGATATCACTTTTCGAATTTTTTGGGCTGTCAAACTTAACTTTTTATTTGAATTTCAGTCCTTCGAACTTTGTAAGCACTGGGAAGATAAGTATGGTTTTGAAACTGACGTACTCTATAACAAACTGATAATCCTCTTTCATATAAAAGTGAGATCATCATTGTTTTAACAAAAGTCACACACACACAGAGTGCACACATTCATATTCTCTTCGTTCATTAATTTTGTCTACATGTGAAATACAATATGATGTGCCACATCAATAATTTTTATTTCTTCTCTCCTCCTCTTGTCTCCTGTCCGATGAAGCCGGATTAAGAACAATTAATGTTTTACCAAATTAAATATCACACATGCTAACGATGCGCACGCAAATAAAGCCAGAATGCCGAATACGAAGGTTTAAGAGGATACATATTGATCAAAGGTGTATACTCCCACCATCTAAAAATAGCTATACTTTTGATGCTTTTTTTTTTGAAAAAATAATATAGGTAATTTAGAATCTGAATGGATGGATATAATGGTTTTGTAGAATTTTACCCTTCACTAACAATCGTGACTCAAATTAACTATATCAAACACTCTATCTTCATTAATTGAGGATTTTGTGGTCAAATACATCAAATTCTTCTATAATAATATGAACTGTTCTAAAATTGTGCTCATAACCTTAAATGATAGTTATTTTGAAATGGAGGGACTATTGAGTTCTTTTCCTCAATTAATCAAGTCAACCACCCATATTTGAGAGCCAAGATCTTCGATAGCTCCACACGCACTTGGCCATTTCAACAAACTAGTATTTTGAGATAGATTCTTTTTCTTAAACTTGTAATAATGAGAAATGTGTTTTTAAACATATAATCTTTTGACTGGTAAAAGGACATACTAAGATTATGTAGTTTGTAGTCTTACAAGTCAAGTGTGCTTTGTAATAGTTCGAGAGGGTATAATTGAAGACACGAAAGAAGTAAAACAATGTCTTTGACCCTTTTATTACAACATATAAAAAGGAGCAACGGATAACATCCAAGATGCTGGTCATTTGAGATCAGGTCTCTCTTTAACTTGTAAACAGCATAAGTACAAACACATTAAAAGTAAGTATGATTAAACAAGCGATATCCCACGATAAACAAGCAAGACAAACTTGTTGCCACTACGCAACATGACCATTGACTTGATACCAACATCAATTGAAGACTTGCATGAAGGAAAACAATATGCCTTGGAGCAATTATTACATCACACTGAAAGTAGCCATATTAATTTATTGAAGAACACAAGGACAGCAAATCAAACCTAGACGCCAAACTAACATATGCACGCAAGCACAATTGCATTCTGAACTCTTCATCAAGATATCTCACTTCAATATCTTGGGTCCTTCATCACCACTGTCCCTTGAAATGAGAATAAAAATGGAGTTGAGATTGAGCTGAATATAAAAGGAATAAAGACAACTCTTTGTCCTTATTACATTATATCTTCTGAAAGTAGTAATTTAGTCCCAAATATAAATCGTCAACAGGTCAGGAACTATTGCTTTTCCATTTTACCCTTATTATTAATGTTGGAGGGAGTAGAGGTAAGAGAATATAGGGTACTTACATATTCACTCCATTCATTTTTATAAGAAACATTCAACCAAATCACGTTGATAAAAAGTTAGCTAAAATTAATAAGTATAATTAAATGGGGGAATGGAAACTTAAAAAGGAAAAATCGAAGCATATTCTAAACGTCTCTTATAAATAGGAACAAACCATATGTGATAGTTGTTTTTTACCAAAAAAACAAGAACGGAGGGAGAATATAACATATGTAAAAAATAATATCTGTCTTATTTTTAAATCACATCATTTAAAGAGGGATGAAATGCCACCAAAGCAAAAAATAAATTCTTAATGGCCAAAATATATATTTACAAATATTCAATACTTTGTCTAGTCTTATCTCTAAGTTACAACTAACGAATCATATATATCAAAATGTTGGTTAAAATTAATTAAAAATAATAAATTTGTTTCAAATATGTAATTTTTTAAATATACTCTTACTTATGGAGAGAGTAAGTGAGAGAGAATTAATTGCAAACAAGTATTTAATGGGGGATAAAAACAAAAAAAAAAGATTAAAATTTTAAACATTAAGAGAAAGTGTAACTCGTGTAGAACTGGATTTATCCCAAAAAGTTTAACTTATATATAACATGGATTAGAGTAGCTTGATCTTCAAAACAGTATATATTATGGATTGCACAAGATAATACAAATTCTTAGTGCAAATAATGAAAAGCGCAAGCAATAATTATAACTGGTTTATGTAATTCTTGAGAAAAAGAAGAAGAATTAACCTAATAATAGCAAGAAAACGAGTCACGCTGTTAATGCTTAGGAACCATTGGAGCCCTGGGGATCATCTTTGTTAGAAGGATCATTTTGATTTGGATGACCATCAGGATTTGGATTATTAGGTTTAGGAGGGTTTCCTGTAGGAGGAGGATTAGGAGAAAAATTGCCCTCGGTAGTAACGTGGCCCATATTTTGGTCTGGCGGTGTTTGGGGTGGAGCATCAGGAGGTGGATTAGGAGGAAAAATTTCCTGGATATCTGGCAGTGTTTGGGTGTCATTTCTAGGCTGTACTTCGGGTTGAGGATCATTTTGGTTAGGAGGAAAAATGTCCTGGATACTTTGGACTGGCGGTGTTTGTGGTGGAGCATAAGGAAGATTAGGAGGAAAAATGTCCTGATTAGGAGCATCAGGATTTGGAGGTGTTTGGGGTGGAGGATTAGAAGGGAAAATGTCCTGGGTAGTTAAGCGCCTATTAGTGTCATTTCTAGGCTGTACTTCGGTAGTAACCTGGCCGATATTTTGGACTGGCGGTGTTTGGGGTGGAGCAGCAGGAGGACTAGGTTGTGGTGCTGTTTCGGTATTTGGAGGATCATTTTGGACTGGCGGTGTTTGGGGTGGAGGATGAGGAGGAAAAATGTCCTGGGTAGTTACATTTCTAGGCTGTGCTTGGGATTGAGGAGGTGGATTAGGAGGACCATGGCCTTCAGGATGACGATTGTCTTTAGATGCCATAGTGCTACTTCAAAGAAGAATGGAGGAATGTCAGGACATTCGGAGAATAATTGGACTTATTTATAATGGCCTTCAGGATGACGGTTGCTGAAGGTTCGTTTATTGAATTAGCCTAGGAAAACTAGTAAATATGGGGATTTTTAACTCTGTGAACGTGAATCCGGGTAATTCATATTCCTTTAGTTTAAAATTAGGGAAAACTAATTAACAGCAGTGACTTTGTTTAAATTTTAATCTATTTTTGTTTTTTGTTTTCAAACATGCCGTATCCCACAAGCAAGACAGGACTTGTTGCCACTGCGCCACATAACCATTGACTTGATACCAACAACAATTGAAGACATGCATGAAAGATGACAACATGCCTCAATTGGACCAATTATTACATCACACAGAAAGGAGCCATATTAATTTATTGAAGCACACAAGGACAGCAAATCAAACCTAGATGTAACAATTGCATTATGAATTCTTCATCAAGCTATCTCACTTCAATATCTGGGGCAGTTCATCACCGCTATCCCTTGAAATGAGAATAAAAATGGAGTTGAGATTGAGCTCAATATAAATTGCCATAAGGTCATTAATTTTTTCTTTTCCATTTTACCCTTATTATTAATGTAGAAGAGAGACAATAGGTGAGAGAATATAGATTACCTACATATTCACTACATTCATATTTGTAAGAAGCATTTGACCAAATCACATTGATAAAAATTTTGCTAAAATTAATATGAGTATAATTATGGGGAAAAGGAAACTTAACAAATAAAATTGAAACATCTTCTGAACATCTCTTATAAATAGGAACAAACCATATGTGATAGTTGTTTTTAAAAAAAAAAAAGAACGAAGGGAGAATAGCATGTGTGAAAAATAATATTTTCATTATTTTTAAATCACATCATTTCATATAGCATGTGTGAAAAAATATAGTCACCAAAAATTTTAAGAATGGGTAAATAGTATAAATCTATTCTCATTTCATATACCAAAAATTATCATCAGATGCCTTTCAATTATTATAAATTTTTTCATAATTACATTATTTTATTGAAACTTATAACAATTCTTCTATTTTTGAAAGAGGACCTTTATAAGACTTTCAGATCCTCAACAATTATTTTTTTTAAATAAGGTTCTTTCAATGACTTATACTCATTACAAAAATAATTTTATTATGGATCAATTAAGGAGGGTCTCTTGCAGAAGGCCTGACTAGCAAAAGACAAAGCAAAGCTTTGTAGCATATAGAACCGCAAGAGCCTTTAAAGGGGTGCATTTTCCATGAGTTAATTTTCAAATATATATTCTTTAAAATTACCTTTATCACATTTCTATCAGAAGCTATCCTCCAAGAGCTATTAGAAACATAAGACCAAGGGATTATTCTGTGTTAATGGAAATATATGAGTTGTTTGGTTTAATGTGGGTATTAAAAATTGCGTTGATTAGTTTTAATTCAATTATTGATTCCGTTGCTAACTACATTTTAACTACAGCTGTCGACACCTTTCCCTTGGTAATGAATTTTCTAAAGAAATGGGAAGATGTATTAAATTCTTTTTGCTGCATTCAAGTTTAAGTACATGTGCAACTCGGCCTCTTCCAAGTGCATCGGGAAGCTAAAGTCTTTTCTTTCTGAGGGGATTAATGGTAAAGCATCGAAACAAACTTACCTTTGATTTTCATTTACCTGGAAAAATATAATGCTTACCGCCGTGTATCAATAGGCGTTTTTTTCATTTACTTGGATGTGAAATTTACTTTATTAACCTACATTAGAATTATCTTTGAGCCCTTGCCAGTTTAATTCGGTTTTAGATGTTAACTTCTGAGTTTATTCAAAAAGAAATTTCTACGTGCATATGTGCTTTTATTAATAACTTGAGTTATGAAAAAAGATTAACTTAAGCTTAAATTACAGAAAAGGACTTTGAAGTCAAAGAGCTTTCGCTTTAATAGAAGTTAGCTGGAACATATGCACTGCAATTTTGATAAGAGGTAAGTTATAAGTAATTTAAAAGTTAAGATGTGTGATCAAATCATTTCATAAGTGACTGAACTCAAATATTTGGGATCAATGATACAAAAAGATTGTGAAATTGATGAATATGTTACTCATAAAATTTGAGTTTTGTGGTTAAAATGGAGAAAGCTACCGGTGTAATATGTCATTTTGAAAGTACCTGATAAGGTAAAAAGAAACTAAATGTTGAAATGAGGATATTGATATAAATATATAATCATACAAAAAATAATTCAAATTAACACTCCATTCGGTCTACATTATAAAGTCACTTACAGAAAATTCTTTTAGTCCACAATACAAGTTACTTGAAAGGTAATTAATGTTTTTTTTATCGATTTTACCCATTAATTTACACTTAAATGTGGCTCCTTATATTTTTATTTCTCCTTTAAATCCTTATTTGTTATTGTAAAGTTGGAAAAGCCTTTCACTTCAAGATAGATTTAATGAGTTAATTACCTTTTTTTCTGATGAATTATTTGAAAAGATTTATATTACAGACGAGAGGGAGTACATATAAAAGAAGAATTCGGATAGCATCTATTGAAGAGAAAATATAATATAATCATTTGAGATGCTTCACATATGTATAAAAAAGGTCCTTGAAGGTCACAATTATAAAGAAAGTAAATCAAACAAAACGGTTCATAAAATTATTAAGTATACAACTTTTTTATTAGCAATTTATTTAAAAATTTAGGTGTTATTAAAACATAATAACACCATCTAATCCATATTGTCAATTTTATTTAATGAAGTAATGCTTATTGTCGTAGAGTTGTGAGTAAACTTAAGATAGATCCAATATTCAAAAATGAACTAATAATTATCAAGTTTATTTTTAATTCGTCAATAGGTGTGTTTTATAGAGTGTAAATGTGGAAAATAAGAGAGAGAGAGAGATTAATTGGATATAAAGGGGTTTGTTATAAATGTTATATTTTATGTTAATATTGATATTCATTTTGAAAATAATTAATGTATATCATGAATAAAAAAATCTCAACTAAAAAAATTTGAGAAAAGTGCAAATTATTACCTTTGAAAACAAACAAAACGAAGAATGTTCTTCTATTCACATGCACATATACAAATGTACCCCACGTAAGATGCATGCAAATTGTCTTAATATGACTGATAAAATTACCATTTTTTGGCCGCTCGTGCTCTTTGTAAAGAGTGTTTCTTTTCTGCGTAGGAATGAGATGCACAAATAAAAAAATGTAATAGTCCAAAAAATTTAAAAAACAAGTGGGTAATATAATTTTCTTTCATTTCATATACTAGAACAGTAGAACTTATCATTGCATACTTTTTAATTTTTATAAGATTTTATTAATAATTGATTATTTTACTGAAACCTTATACTAATTCTCCTAAAATACAATCATGACGCTTTGTAAAATTACATGATGAAACTATGGTTACAATAATGAATGCCCCGTCACCTTCGAATAATTATCGTCGCTGCATTGTTAATATTCAAACACAACATCAATGATTAAGATATAATAATTCTTATAAGTTTTTGGCGCGTTTTCTACTGACGGTCATTGCAATAAAAATTAAAATGAAGAAATGACGGAAATGACGGATCCAGCTGATAATTTTTTTATTCTGTCTGTCTCCTTTCTAAATGACAAGAAAACGAAACTTCCTAAATACAGGCCATTTGTTTTGTGTTTTTGGTCAGAAAATCATGTAGGTTGAGCGTTAATCGATGCATGTAGCGTAATAGGGTAGCTTTTTATTAGATAAGGTACGCTCAGTTGCACATCAGCCATATTTTTTTTTTTTTTGCCAGAAGCATATCAGCCATATCATCTCTTCAGTACATGAAAAATTAATTTTTTAAGTCACTCTGCCATTAATTAAAAGAAAAGGCTTTAGATTGCTGCAATAAAAGGATTGAGAAATTTGATATGCTGCACTTATGTGAAATTTAAAATCACATCCACTGCAAAAAAAAAAAGATCGTATTAATAACGGTTATTTTATGTATTTGTAGTGATTTTAACCGCTACAAATACACGTGCTAGCGGTTTATAAAACCACTGCAAAACACAGCGTGGTAAAAGGTTTAGCAGTGGTTTCACAGAACCGTGGCACACATAGCACTAAACGCTACTACATCTGCAGCATTTGTGATAAACCGCAGTAAAATAAACACGAATGAGGGGACTAATCCTTGTATGTGATATCTCCATGAATTTAGAATCTCATTTTAATGCTTTGTTAATTTTTAGTAATCATGCTATATTTTTACCGACTTGTGTAGTAAATTGTTTTGGAATCTTTATAAGATGTCATATTTTTCTATCAAATTAATAGGTAGTGCTTTTTTAATTGTCAATATTACAGTGAGGAAGGGACTCATCCAGCTATGGATTATTCGTTCTGTCTCCTTCCTAAATGACAAAAAAAAAAGATTAGACTTATTTAACAGTCTTGAAGATTCTGTGTGCATGTAGCGTAATTGGATTGCTTCTTATTGGATTGGCCAATTTTGATGACATGGGCATATTATCTCATCACGCCAATTAGAAGCAAAATTAATTTTAATTTACTCTTTCATTAAATAAAGGTTTAAAATTTATTTTAATAAAAATATATATGTATTTAAAAACAAGAAAAAGATTTCTTCCTTATTTATAAGTCACACTATTAAATTTTTCCTATAAATATAGAATTTTACATTTTATTTACTATTGTGTAGATTTTGTTATCATGAAATATAATGTATATTAAATAGAAGTTAGAAAGTAATTAAATTTTGAGGTAAAATTAATCGGTTTTAAGATTTTTCTTGATTATGATAAAACATGTTGAAATAAATTTATTTCTTTAAGTGCCCAAAATAAAAATGTTATTAAGCTATATGCACAAATGTTGTTGTGCATACATGTTTTTCTCCAAATTAAAAGTGGAGCAATATGCTTCAACTCTTATGCTTGGAATTCCAAGCACAAGCGTAGTAGTGGACAACCTCAAAATTGGCAAAAAGGCAACAACTCATGATGGGCTTATTTAGCAATACTTTTGGGAGTCTGAAAAGCCCATTTAACAGCGTATGTTTTTCCTTAAAACAATATAATCTCCACCATCTTTGAAACATCAATTATATCACACGTATAGTTTAGTTTGCATATAGATAAATTTGCAAGTAAGAATCATTGGATCTTCCTCGATTGTGTTCCCTCACTGACTAACCAGACTTATCTAAACTTTATTGTTTTAAAAAATATCAATTATATTATTAATCATAATAATGCCTAACGCTTAGGACATATATATAATTTAATGACCAGTGTCTCATAAAACTCAAAACAAATAGCGCCCTGTAGTGCATGGACAACGGAAACTAGGTTGTTCCCTGAAATGGATCTATAATTTTTAGATAATCAAACAATTAAATATCACTTCCCATTTCGATATTTCTACAATATTTTCCAAAGCATTCTAAACACTTTTTTATAGTAGATTTATTAACTCATTTATGTTATTTTTTTTGTTAAGGTTGATTTTTTTTTCATTGATAGAATTTCTCATAAATATTCATAAGCATAGTATTAATAGTTAAAAACACAACATATTAATTTGATAGAAAAATGGCATCTTAAAAAAATCCAAAACAATTGGTTGTTTGGGAGACCCTCAAAGCACTTGAAAAAACAATTTCACATATGCCGTGAGATAAAACTCCTCTCACATACTTACCTGAAATTTTGTAAAATCCCTTAAAATAACCTAATATAAAATTGGAATGAGTACTATAACGTAGGAGGGTAGAGCGAGATGAATTTTCTTGTCATATTTATAAATTTCATCATTAAATTTTTCATATTAATGTTCAATTTCACCATTCCTTGATTATTGTGCTGACTTTACTCTCATATGGTATAAATATAATGTATATTACATATGAATAAAATTGGAATGTTGTTGAAATTTAGGAAAGAATTAATTAAGTTTCAAGTCTTTCTTGATCCACATAACATATGCTGGAAGTGACTTATACATAAGATTATGTGAGTATAATGAATGAAGATTATTGCAAATGAACAAAGCACTGAAATGAAATTATGAATTCATGGATTTATCAAATACATGGTATGATTTTAAAGTTGGCGCACTTGCAGCATATCGAATTTCTTTATCCTTTTATTGAAATATAAACTCTAAAGCCTTGTCTTTTAATGGCAGAGTGACTTCAAAATTAATTTTGCATGTACCGAAGTGATAATAATAATAATCATATGGTTGATGTCATTGAAGCTAGCCTTTCTAATAGGAAGCACTTCTATTACATAAGCCACATGCATGGATTAAGACACAAAATGAACAGGAAGTTTTATTAAATGACCCGGATTTATGAAGTTTTGTTTTCTTTTTGTCATTTAGGAAGGAGACAGAACACATAATCAATGGCTATGTGTCACCCCGTCACTGCTTCCTCTAACTATGCCCATCCACCATGCCATGTGTTCCACGAGGTTTGAATATCGTATTCGGTGAAGACTAAATCCAAGATTGCATTAATAGAAATCATTGAATCTGAATCATGATTTTAAGCATCGGATCTTTCAACTTGTTCATCCAGTGAACGAATGCATGTTAAAGAAACAAGATAAGGTTTTAATTACAGTATATTTTTATATGATGGGTAAAAGATCCTTTTAAAACGATTGTTGCTTTAGCGTTACGTATATATGGTTTAAAGAATTATCAAATCACATAAATTATAGGGTAGTGGTAAAATTTAATGCTAGTTTACCACAATACCACTGTAATTAAGATTTATAAAATATTAAAGGCAGTTGGATTTTTTCGCCTATCATTAAACAAATGATAATTCTATGCCATGTGTTCCACGAGGTTTGAATATCGTATTCAGTGAAGACTAAATCCAAGATTGCATTAATATAAATCAGTGAATCTGAATCCTAATTTTGCGTGCATCTTACGTGGTGACGTGGTGTGTGTACACACACACATTTATATGCATGTGAGTAGAAGAATATTATCCGTTTGTTTATTTATTAAAAATTAATAATTTGCACTGTTCCCTTGGTTGACTCACCGTATTTTGTTATTCATAATACACACATCAATTATTCTCGAAATGTATATCAACATTAGCATAGAATATAACATTTATAATGTAACGAACTCTTATATATATATATATATATATGTAAATCTCTCTCTCTCTCACTCACTCACTCGAAATGTATATCAACATCAACATAGAATATAACATGTATTTTTTTTATATAAAACACACATAATATTGAAGAATAATTAATAAATCAACTTGATAACTATTAGCCAACTCTTTATTAATTGGTCTTTATAAACATCCCAACCGCACTAAGCGTTATCTCATTAGGTTTGGGTCAATTATATTAATTAGATGATGTCAATGTGCTTTATTAATAACCAAATTTTTGGATAAAATGTTAACTAAAATGTCTTAATAACTTCATCAAGTATTTTGTTCATTTTTCTTTTACCCCATTTTCTTAAGATTTCATATTAAATGATGTACCCTTCTTAACGACACTCTTTGTATACATTCAAATTACTTCAAATATAAGCTACTTCACCTCTTCCATGTATGTTCATTTCTACAAATATATATATATATATAATATGGAACAATATAAGCAAAACACTTTAAAACACATGTTCCATACTTATAGTTAACTATGATATATATAGAAATGGAAATATTAAAGTTTAGTTATAGTTCTCTAAAATTTATACTCTCATCAAAATCTATATTGAACAACATAGGTTAGAGACCAGTATATGACCAATAAATTATATCTAACCAACAAATTGCTCTTAATTTTGATCAAACGAATTATATTGCGGTTAACTTTTATAGACACCAAACTAAATTATATAAGAATAATTTCCACCATCTTTGAAACATCAATTATAACACACATGTATAGTTTTGTCTGCAAATGGGCGTGATTTCATCGTAGAATATAGATAAATTTGTAAGTGAGAATCATTAGACCTGTTTTGCTTGTTTCCCTCACTATCTAACCGACTCATCTAAACTATAGTTTCTCAAAAAAAAAAATCAGTTATATTATTAATCATGATAATGTCTAACGCTTAGGACAGATATATAATTTAGCCAGTTTCTCATAAAACTCAAAACAAATAGCGACATGCAGTGCATGGACAATGGAGACTAGGTTGTCCCCTGAAATGGATCTATGATTTTTGGATAATCAAACAACTAAATATCACTTCCATTTCGCGATTTATACAATTTTTTTCCTAAGAATTCTAAATACTTTTTTCTACTAGATTTAATTCATGTTATGTTATGTTTTGTTTTGTTTTGTTTCGGTGGATACTTTTCTCATTGATATATTTTCTCATAAATCATCATAAGCAGAGTACTAATAGTTAAAAAATCAACAAATTAATTTGATAAAAAATGGCATCTTTAAAAAATTCCAAAACAATTATGCTTATTGGGAACCCTAAAAAACACTTTAAAAAGCACTTTCACACAAGTCACAAGACAAAACTCTTCCCACATATTGATTTAGAAATCCATAAAATCACTTAAAATAAGTTAATTTAAACGAGTAGCAAAAAAATATGAGGGTAGGGCGAGATGGAATTTTTATCATATTTATAAGGTGCATCATTAAATTTTATATATTAATGTACAATTTTACTATTATTGATTATTATATTGAGTTTGCACTAACGTGGTATAATGTATATTACATAGGGATAAAATTGAAATATTGTTGAAATTTATGGAAGAATTAATGAAATTCAAGGTTTTTATTGATCATATATGAAATATGCAGAAAGTAACTTATCAATAAGATTATTGGAGTATGATGAATGATGATTACTGGAAATGAAAAAAGCATT
Source organism: Vachellia pachyceras (assembly GCA_025593235.1). Classification (NCBI taxonomy): domain Eukaryota; kingdom Viridiplantae; phylum Streptophyta; class Magnoliopsida; order Fabales; family Fabaceae; genus Vachellia; species Vachellia pachyceras. The sequence goes on along the minus strand of JANTPZ010019467.1, from coordinate 470 downwards.
GAAATGAAATTATGAATTCATGGATTTTTTTCAAATACATGGTGTGATTTTAAAGTTGGCATAATTGCAGCATATCGAATTTCATTATCCCTTTATTGCAACAATTAATATAAACTCTAAAGCCTTTTCTTTTAATGGCAGAGTGACTTCAAAATTAATTTTGCGTGTACCGAAGAGATAATTATAGTATGGTTGATATAATGGAGGCACAAAATCAATGTGAAGTTTCGTTTTCTTTTTGTCATTTGGGAAGGAGACAGAACACATAATCAATAGCTACGTGTCACCCCGTCACTGCTTCCTCTAACTAAACCATCCACTGTGCCATGTGTTCCGTGAGGTTTGAATATCGTATTCGGTGAAGACTAAATACAAGATTGCATTAATAGAAATCATTGAATCTGAATCATGATTTTAAGCATCGGATCTTTCAACTTGTTCATCCAGTGAACAAATGCATGTAAAAGAAA
>JANTPZ010019466.1:0-21480 GCA_025593235.1 Vachellia pachyceras | reverse complement strand
GTTAGATCAGAATTGATTCATCGTACTACTTAGAATTTAGTTTAGAACTTCAATTTGCTTTTTTTTTTCTGCCTCTTCGTGGAAGGCAAGATTTTAACATGATAAATTGCTATGATCTTCGTCATACCTAGATAGCAAATAATGAGAATAAGGGAAAGTTCAGAGGATACACACACCTTTATACTATTTGTTCAGTTATATTTTGAGAAAATTATAGAAAGAAGAAGAAATTACAAAGAGAATGGAAGAAGCTAATTAGAGAGGAAGAAGAACAGCTCAAGGGAAAGACACTTCACAAATACCTTCAACACCTCTACACTGCTTCCCTTTCTGCTTATGTTCTCAACTCCAACCCCACATGGATCCCACACATTTGAGCCCATTCTAATAAGCTTTCGGCCCATTTCTTCCAATAAGGCCCATGCATTCTGAACCCTAGAAAAATACGACATTATTCCAATTCAAACAATGAAAGTTTATATTATTATTGAGAAGAGAAACGGTGAACAAAACATATAGTACAACCAAAAACAACCTCGGCCCAATTAACATGTTTGAAAGGAAGGCTAAAGTATACTTTTAGTCCTTTATATTTGCGTCAGGTTTCATTTTAGTCCTCTAAATTTAAAAAGTGCACTTTCTGTCCTTCAAACTTAACGCCGTTAACTTCTCTTAACGGAAAATGCTGACTCATCAAATTTAATCGATAACTGTGCAATAAAACGTTGACAAAGCATACTCATATTTTAATTATAATTTAATAATATAATAAATTTAATATTTTAAATTGTGTAAAATAAAAAAGTATCTAAAATAACAGCGTTAAGTTTGATGAGTCAACAATTTCCGTTATGAGAGACTAACGGCGTTAAGTTTGATGGACTAAAAGTGTACTTTTTAAACTTAAAGGATTAAAGTGAAACATGATTCAAACATAAAGAACTAAAAGTATACTTTAACCTAAAAGGAATAAGGTCTAAAAGGTCAAACCTATAATGTCGTGGGCTTCTAGGACATAGAGTTGGCTTGAAGACATTTTTTGGTAAGAAAAGGCTGGGAGAATTTTTGTACAAAGAAGTTCATGCCTTTTGAAAGGTTATCCTCATAATTTTACTTAAGAGTGTTGGGATAATGTATTCATAGAATTGAATACACCGACAGGTGAACTACTTCAATTAATTCAATTAAAAGTTAAATGCACAATTATATGGTGAATGGTTTATAAATAATAATAATAATTTCAGTCCAAAAAATGGTAGTGATAATTTATTTTATTTACACATTAATATTTAATTAGGATTGACTGAAGTGAACAAGTATTTAGAAAAAAAATCCTAGATTTGTATAATTCGAATTTTCACAGTTTAGTTCTGGAAACTCTAGTATCCATATAATTTGTATTATGCACGAAATCAATGATTTGAAATCCTAAGACAATTTTTTTCCCTTAGGGACTGTAAGCTCTATAACAAAATTGTATTAAGACGGTATGACTAACAATTTTTCCCATCTCACACGGTATGGCTACTACGTGTGTCGGTGGGTGCACTCATTTAGCGATCGATAAGTTTTTTTTTAAAAAAAAGTAGTGTTAAAGAATCTCGAGTTTTACAAGTGATTTATAATGAATAAATTTAATCAGTTCTTCCTTTTAATAAATTAAAATTTTGTAATAAGCTCTCTTTTTAACTTTGAATTGTGTCCATAACAAAGGTATTTTCATTGAAAGTATGGCGTGGAGCCCGTTAAGGCCTTGGGCAAAAAAATGCATTCTTTAATGTTGACGAACACAAGTTTCATTTCAGCCACACGACACTTTATCTTATCCAAGACAACGAGGACAAGGAGAAAGAATAGGATGAGTTTGAGTCTCTTTTTCAGGCTATCATATATCAGATCCATATTTACTCATGGAAGCATCTTCGGCCATATGGGATGCCACTAAGTGTTTCTGTGGTTTTCTCAACAAGAAAGCTGCTTATGTTTACAACTTGGAAGAGAATCTGGAGTTGCTACAAAGTAAATGGGAAAAGCTTGAGGCGATGAAGAAAGATGTGGAAGCAAATATTGAAGAACAAGAAAATACCAGAGACATGCAGAGGTCCCATCTAGTCACCCATTGGCTGGGAAAAATCGACAACATTCAAAAGGTACTACGATTTGTATATTTATTATTGAATTTTTAGTTTAACTTAATTTAATAGCATTAAATACATGAATTACTTAAGTATATATAATACTCTCCCCAGTCTTATATCCTTTCAGTTAATTTATATGTGTCTAAGATACTACACATTTTTATGTTTCTACTCTTTGATTAGCTTTATTAAATTTTACTATTTAATTTGTTAATTAATTTCAGAGTTTACTAGTCACAGTAAAAAACTTTCATTTGAAATTCAAAATATATTGGATTAGTTAGATATTCTAGATTTTGTTTGATATAATTTATTCACTTATTGAGATATTAGTTAGATCTTAATGTAATGGGAACTGTAGTGAATAAATAAAGTATATTATTTCAACCTATATTTTATGTTGTTTTAACCATGGTCATAGACTCATATTTCATATTAACTAATGAAGCATGCTTATTCTTGTCTTCTAGTATGTAATTTCATGCTTGCACGTTGGGGAGTTCATGATCTTACCACCCGTACATTCAAATTTGATCTACAAGTATAGAATGATGACATTGTGAAGCCAATTAACAATATTATATTCACAGGAAACAAAAGATATTCAAGATCGTGGAACTGAACAAATCCAAAACAAATGCCTTAGTAAATGTTGTCCAAAGAATTGCATATCAAGCTACAAGTTAGGAAAGGAAGTTGCCAAGATTCTAAGGAATGTGGATGAACTGGAAACTGAAGGGGAAGGGTTTCGGAAAGATTCTAAAATTGCCCTCAAGAGTCTTCATAATCCTACTGATATGCCTTGTGGTGAGACAGTGGGGTTTGATTTAATGTTTGATAAGGTATGGAGAAGTATTGAAGAAAGAAATATTGGTATTATTGGCTTATATGGGATGGGCACAGTCGGAAAGACCACCTTGCTAAAGAAAATTAACAATGAACTTGGCAAGAGATCAGATTTTAACATAATTATGTGGGTGGTGGTATCCAAAAGTCCTAACTTAGATAGTATAATGGATAACATCAGAAAATTGGTGGGAATTGGAGATGACCTTTGGAATCGTTGCAGTAACCAAGATGAAAAGGCCGCAAAGATTTACAATGTCCTCAAAGAAAATAAATTTGTTTTGTTATTGGATGATATATGGGAGAGATTGGACTTGGAAAAGGTGGGAGTGCCACATCCAAAGGAAACTAATTTTAAATCCAAAGTGTTGTTTACAACACGGTTTGAGGATGTTTGTGCGAAAATGAAGGCTCAAAAAATATTTAAAGTTGAAATTCTATCAGAGAAAGAAGCTCTAGAGTTATTTTGTATGAAAGTTGGTGATGAAACTCTAACGTCTAACCCTATCATTCCGAAGATAGCAGAGGTGATGGCTAAAGAATGTAATGGGCTCCCACTTGCGTTAACTGTGGTAGGAAGCGCTATGGCCGGTGTGAGGAGTGTGGAAGCGTGGGAACACTCCAGGAACAACTTAACAAGTTCTTCATAGACAGCTTCAGATTGGGAGACAAAGGTGCTTTTTATCCTCAAGTGTAGTTATGACCAATTACCTGATGAAACACACAAAAATTGTGTCTTATATTGTGCATTATACCCTGAGGATTTTGAGATTCCAGTATACAATCTCATTGATAAATGGATAGGGGAAGGATTTCTTTATAGTGATAGGATGAGAAGTGTACATGATATGCGTACCCACGGTGGGTCCATAATTGAAAAGTTGAAGTTTTCATGCTTATTAGAGAGTGTTGAAGATGATATCATTTTGGATCGCTCAATTAAGATGCATGATGTGATCCGTGAAATGGCACAATGGATAGCAGGTGATGAAGACAGAAACAAAAATAAGGTCATAGTATAAGAAGACGCATCGTTAATGACTCAAGCTAATGTTGAAAGGATTTCAATCATGAATGGTGCACGAATCTTAAAACATTATTGAGCTTTCATATTGATTCTGAAATATACGGATTAGAAATTAACCAATACACGAGGCGATTAAAAGTCTTGCAACTATACAGTGAGTTCCCCATAGGAATAGTTGGATTAAATAGGTTGGAATATTTGTCACTTGTGGTAAGGGAGGCATCAGACATTTCAATATTGAAGAATTTGAAAAAACTTGAAGGTTTTCAATTTGAATTTAAGGCATAGTGATAATGTTCCACTAGGATTAATATCAAAGCTTCAACAATTAAAAGTGTTTAGATATCGCGCCTTTAGAATTTGGCTAGAAGGGAGAGAGGAAGAATTTCTGCTGGAGTTGGAAAGCTTACCAAACTTAGAGGAAATGTGGATAGATATAAAAACCCAGAGGGGCCTCAACAAGTTATTTAAGTAATCCAAGTTGCAGAGTTGCTTATATGGCGTTGAGATTTCCAATGTTCTTACCCCAATTAACATGCCATTATTATTGGCAACCGTGTCAAAAATGAAGCACCTGCAACGTCTTGTCTTCAATGGACTAGATGATGAGATGGATCTTTCCATTTGTGACACATGTTGCTTATCCATGCTTCGAACTGTTGAAATTCATTATTGCCCACGAATGCATCATTTGACTTGGTTGAAGTACGCTCCACTCCTTCAAAAACTTGTTGTTTCAGATTGCCACTCAATAGAACAAGTGATAAAGGAAGATGGGAAATGTGTGGATTCTGTATTCTCTTCTCTTGTAGTGCTGGAATTAACCCAATTGCTCGCTTTTAGGAGCATTCATGACAGAACCTTGTCTTTCCCTTCCCTCAGATCCATCCAAGTGCTGGGTTGTCCAAATCTAAATAAGTTACCTTTTGATTCCGACTCTGCTAAGACTAAGCTGAGGCTTATCAGTGGGCCTCAAGTGTGGTGGGACAACTTGATGTGGGATGACCTAGCCACTAAAGCAATTTTTCACTCAAGATTTCAAGAGTGCTTTATATAAGTACAACTTTCTCTCAAAGGTAATTAAAGGCATTATTCTAGTTCTAGTATTTTTATTACCAGTATGTTTACTCATATATAATTATAACTTATAGATAATCACTTGTGTATATATATAAATCGTTGCAGATTTATTTCATCATGGTGGATATATTTTGGATGGTCATGATTTTCTTCATTTTAAATAACCTGGTACGATATTCTTCACCTTTATTTAGTTTCCCCTTTTATTTTGTCTCATTTAGTTTGTTATTTGCTTTCATTGCTTTCAGAGAGTTTGATTCAATCATTTATTAATTTATTAATATTTATTAACAAAATGACTATATATACAACTTGGGCGTACTTTAATTAGCTATTTTATTTTATTTTATTATTTAAGGCAACATAAAGAAGGAATTGCCAAATCACTGCTGCAATCGAACTATTCTCATAAATCCCACACCGTCCTAGTCCTCTGTAACAATCTGATCAACCTCGTTTGGGGCTGTGATCCAGTTCCATTTCAGCTGGACAATCTTGTCACTGAGAGCAGCAAGAGCATCTGCACATCTATTAGCCTCTCTGTAAACATGCTTTATCTCCACACACCATTCATTATCAAGCAATACACTCGTTCCAATTGTCCCCAAAGAAATAAATTTGTCAATAAATAACTTAATTAAAATACAAAATGTTTATGCCACAACAACAGAATGAGAGAGAAGGAAATCGCAAAAAATATAATCAATTGACTGAGATCATAATGTAGAAGATTGATACATTTATTTTGCGAGAGAGTTTGAAGCTGAATATCTGTTTATATTTCAACCCACCCCTTATTATTTTACTTTTATTTTATTGTTTTTCTTGTTTTTCCTTGAGTTGCTAAAGGTGTGCACAAACCACATTAAATTTGAGACGAATCCTTTTTTAGGTTTAAACCGTAAAGGTAAGGTTTTCGTTTCTCTCAACAATTACATTTCTCGAGATTTGAACTTTTGTTCTCCTCTTTGTGGGGTTAGGCTACTTACCACCTTAGCCAACATCTCATTAGTTACTAATTTTTTTATCGTTAAACGCTTGGGTGAAGGAGTTATTTCCTGGTTTATGAGCTTTTCTTTTGTATAAAAAGAGTTCAGCTGATTTGGTTTATGGGCTTCTTAATGTCTCTAGCATGAAAAATTCAAAACTTTAGTTTGGCTTAAAGCTTTGGCTCAAAATTAACTGATGAAGAGCCAACAAATGTTAGGTTTAATGGAAAATGTTGTCTAACAGTGCATCAAATATGATTACCTCCAACAGAAGTATACCTATACTTTAGCAAAAAAATCAACTACAGAACATGTAACTAAAAAAAATAGGCAAGTACCAACGGAGCCAGCTTCTTGCCACCTAATGCCAACGTGCATGGCACCACATTTGTGATTTTTTTAACAAAAAAACTGCTACAAATATTCTCCCCACAGTGCCTATTATGTCAAAGGGCTACAGATTGATAGCAATTGACACAAAATTGTGATAAAATCATCATCTTGTAGTTGTTAGCTTGCAACTGCTACAGAGTAACCATTGCAAAGCTACCTTTTTTCTTATAGTCGTGGGTTTAGCGGAAGAGGCTAGATACTCAAAACGTGACGGATCAATAATCAAATTCCTATCGACAGAGACACTTGCATTTAGTCCCTTACAGAACATTGAACATATATTGCCTCCCATTGTAACTAACAAAAAAAAGGCAAGTATTATCCTTTGTTGTTTGGTGGGGACAATATTTTTGGACATTTTAAGATTGACTTTTCATGTAGACTGGTTCAACTTTGATTCTCCTGCAACCATATTTGTGATTAAATTATTAGTTTCCATTGCACCCCACACTGCTTCTCATAGAAGAGGTTATGGGTTTTAAAAAATAAATTGAAGAAGAGATTGACAGTGGCATTTGTAGGAAACCAAATGAAACTGGACAGTGTGCTTAGCAAGAGATGCTCGATATACAGAAATAAAATATAGTCCTAAATACTTTTCACTATATGAATATTAAAATTTACCCCCTACTGCTGGCAAAAGTGGGAAATGATATAAGGGTTTTTATTGGGGAAAAAAGATATAAGGGTTTTTAAAACTTTTCTAGACTAGGTTTAGCTTTTGGACTTTTGATGTACTTTATGAGTAATGTTATCAAGTATTATTAAAAACAAAATCTTTTCCAAACAGGGTGAACATCCTGTATAATGGCTTTTAACTTTTCAAAAAAAAAAATTATTTACTGTAAAAATATATTTTTTTAGATCGGTTGTTTGAGGGACTGATTTTAAAAAATCGTCTAATGTTTATAAAAATGTCATTGGTCATATCTTTTTTTAATTGTTTCCTTCACTACTTTCTAGATCAAGTTTGTGTAAAACCCGATCCGAAACGTATCTTTTAAATCGTATTTATACGTAGTTAATCTAGAAAGAATACTAAATATTCATGAAAATATGACTAGTTAGATTTTTTTAAGTCTTTTTTTTTTCAAACTACCTTAGCTCCATCTTAAGTTTGTGATGTAAATAAGCAAAGGAAATCATGTACTTTTCTGACCTAGAAAGAATACTAAATATTCATGAAAATATGACTAGTTACATTTTTTTAAATATTTTTCTTTTCAAACTAGCTTAACTCCACCGTAAGTTTGTGATGTAAATAAAGCGAAGGAAATCATGTACTTCTCTTACCTTTAATGTAGGATATAATCATAGACTTAAACTTGGTTTTAAATGTATAATATATTTCTATTTTTTTAGCAATTGTTTTTTTTTCAAATTACCCATATTTATACTTTTTAAATAATAATTAAGCAAGAGAAAGATGGGGGATTAAGGAAGATAATTAGGATGTTTTAGCAAAAAAAATATATCGTATTAAATAATTTAACTAACATTTTTAATATAATCAAATTAGGTAAATATATCATGTATTTAAAACTGGAGAAATATGTTGTAATAGCATCCCCTGTGTTGCATGTATTGCAGTGGTAGGAATAAAGCCCATCTAAACCGCAAAACTGAATCTAACCATGGGATGACCAATTCAAACTTGAGGATTTCGTCGTGGTTTATGTGTTATTGCATTGAGTGGCACAAATGGGTTAGGTTGCCAAATGCCAATAACATCAAATTAAAAGGAACGATTCTCATCATGATGATCGGATCTCGTCCAATAAAGGTATCACAAGGGGGTCAAGGACCATATTCTGCACTGCATTTTCTGGAGCAACAATAGTCGTAGTCTATTGGGTTTGCTTTCACCTAATTCATCCGACAACAGCAAGAGCCAATCAAGTCCATGGCTGGATCTCTCGTTCTACGTCCAAAAGCCTCACATATCATCACCTTCCTCAAATCCGCAACAACAACAACCTCCTCCACTCTTCCACCGTGTGCTGACGGAGGGACCGGAAAACAATTTCAAAGTTGTTGGCAAAGCAAAGGGATTTATAATTCCTACGCAACAATGAGCGCAATCGATGTTCAATGTCATATACTTAACCTTTGAAACTGCAAAGCGTTCGGGTAGCCTCAGTGTGCAAGCTACCAGGTCAGTTGGTGATGAGGATATTGCAGAATTTAGAGTGGTTGGAGGCACAGGGTCGTTTGCTTTTGCTCTTGGTGTTGCAATTTTTACTCCCACCAACATGGGTTCAAGTGATGTTGATGCGAGTTATTATATCAGACTTCAGCTTCATTTCCCAAATTGATCTCACAAGACACCATCCTGATATAGAATGATACCTCATTTAGCGTTTTTGTTTGTTAAATTACATGCATTCTCTTGTTGGAAGCAACATATTCAAGGTATTGCCAGTCATGCACACTTCCCAATACGATATTAAACATTGGTTCTTTATATTATTAGAGAATAACCCATTACTGGTCTACTTCTTTTAGCTTTCGTTTTCCAATTCTTTCCTAGGTATTCAAGCTCTCTCCAGCCATCTCATTGGCCTTTCTTATGTAGATCACATGCGTACCCTGAATATGGTTAGATAATTCTATAACTTTTGGTTGAACTAGTTAGTTTTATGAAAATATAGGTGGTTCTTTTATAGATGAAATTCAGACTCATTAGGAAAAGAGTTGAGTGCCATTGCCCATGTTTTGATTGTGAATTGGAATTGTATTCTCACTATTTTATTACATTGTTATTGGAAGAGTGAAGAGGTTATCTAGTCCCACATCGGTGGATGTGGAAGGGTGGGAGTGGGGGGAATTGGGTACTAGAGAAGTTGATCTGATGAATGTGGGTCCTCTTCTTTTCCCCTGAAGCAATGGCTCAGCTAGTGCAAGTTGAAAATTATTTGCAAAACCCTCTTAGTGCTCAATTTTCAATTTGAGTGCCTCGCTACTAATAAGAGAACATCTACACTCAAGTAAGAAAAAAAATATGATTAACATATATTAATATTTTTAAATTATTAATGCATATTGAAGTTAAACCAGTCCTGATTCATCAGACTACTTGAAATGTGGTATAGAACTTCCATTTGCTCTTTTTTTTTTCTGTCTCTTTGTGGAAGGCAAGATTTTAACATGATAATTTGTTATGATCTTCCCAATATCTAGATAATAAATAATTAATGAGAATACGGGAAGGTTCAAAATATTTATACTAGTTGTTCGGTTATGGCATGAGAAAATTACAGAAAGGAGAAGAAATTACACTGAGAACAGAAGAAACTAATGAGAGAGGAAGAGGAATAGCTCAAGGGAAAGACTTCACAAATATCTTCAACACCTCTGCACCACTAAGGCCCATGCATTTCTATTTGTATTCTCATCTTTAACCCCACATGGATCCCACCCATTAGAGCCCATTTTAATAAGCGTTTGGCCCATATCTTCCAATAAGGCCCATGCATTTCTGGACCATGGCATTATTCCAATTCAAACAATAAAAGTTTATATTATTGGTGAGTAGGAGAGAGACGGTGGTGAGCAAAACAGAGAGTACAACTGTGAAACGGCTCGATTGGATTAAGCCCATTTAAATGTAGCGTTGGGCTTGTCATTTTGAACTCTCAAAAGGAATCGGCTTGAAAAGGACAACACCATAAGACCAAAGGTTTAAAAAGATCGGTCCGTTTAGTCCCGTCATATATTTTTTTAATTTGTGTTATTAAGAATTCAAGATAAATCAAAAACACATTCAAAAACACATTCAATAGTGAAGAACTAAAATATTGATATTTTGTTAGGATGTATATTTTGAAATTGTAAATAATGTTAGATAATAAATAAGCTATATATGTATATGATTGATTTGTCAATTGTTATTTTGTTAATAATGGAATTTACTACGTAGTTTTTGGAATTTTCAATTTTGGATAGTTTACTTATGTCAATGTGTGATGAAATTTATTTTTTAATATTTTATTCCTCACAGATCTGAACCCCAGTTTAACTCTGGTCTAACCCACTGATCTTTAACCCGCTACCTTATCCAGTCCAATCATTGATTTGGGTTCGATAACATTAAAAATACTAGAGAGTAGCGAACGAAGGCGATCTGAGTCAACCAACATGGTAGAGACCAGTGAGTAGGTCAGTTGAAAACAATTTGGCCAATAATAACAAGAATAATAATACAAGAATAATAATATAAGATAAAGAATTGAGTAGAGTTAAAAGTTAAAGACGGAGTCGGGCAAAAAAGTTACGTGATACTTGTCATAGTTAAATAAAGCGAAAAATGATTGCATGGTGCATGAACCAAAACATTACAATAGTAACGTTTACTGATCGATGATGCATCACATCACTAAGGTCAATGATAAAATGAATAATTCCCTTGGCTTCATTTAAACAAAAAAAAAATTACATACAGAACAAGAGCGAAATTCATAAAGATAAAAAAAATGAGTTGGAAGAAAAATTATTTCTCTGATCCAAAATGTAAGGCTCATTTAGCTAATTTGATTTTATTAGAGTTATTCAAATTATTTAATGTGGTATTTTTTTTTTCTTAAACATATCAATCATCTTTTTTCAATTTCCTGCCTCCCACCCCTTAGTTAATTATTGTTGAGACAGTATCAATATTAATGGTTATTTATAAAAAATTAATAAACATAAAAAATAGGACTTATATTTATAATTTGTTCACATCATTTAGCGACTCTTTCACTTAAAGGTGAGAGAGATGACATGTGAATACCTCTATAAATTTTTTTTTTTTAAATTTTGAGTTATGCATTGACTTTATAGAGCACGACCCAACTCATACAAACATTTTTATACCAAAAAAATTGTTCTGCCACATTTTTAAAAGCTTATGTAATTAATATAGAATAACTATTTTATTTTTAAAAAATATTTCTCGTAACGGTGAATTTAAGTCAAGATAAAAATCATCTTCAAATCTGTGAATTCTCCTCAGATTTAATAAACTCATAAACTCCTTTCTCTCCATTCCCAAACATACACCAGAGAGAGCGAAAGGAAGGAGTTATGGGCTGAGTTAAAAAGAATTTCAACCCAAACTACCTTTGCCTTGGCTACTGGACAGTAATTTTGATGATATTAAACGTGCTTCAGATTCAGAACAATGAGGAGGACTGATGTAATTAATATAGAACAATGAGGAGGCTAGTAATTTCTTCAACATATTTATTTCTACTTAACGTAAAAAATTTCTCAACAATATCAAATTATCATCGATGATTGCCAGCTATTGGAAGTGGAGACTGAGGGCCCAGGGTACACTTGGAAGGGGCTATTGTAAATTATGATTGTAGACTGTATAAAAGGCTGGAAAGAACTTTATGACGCACTGGAAAGTGATTTTTTGGGGAAGCAAAAGTACGGCTGGGACAGAGGAAGAAATACAAAAGAAGAGAGAGAAGGACGGATATGTTTGACTTGGAGTGCCGACTGAGCCAATGAAAGTTTGCCGACACTGAGTCCCATGGCTTACAGCTGGGCAGCAATTAATGTAAGGTACAGAAACCGACCGGGGACTGAACCCGATAAAGCAATGGGTTAAGGGTCAGTGAGTCAGACTGGAGTCACACCTGAATCTGACCGGTTAGGAATAAAAAAATTAAAAAAATAAATCTTATCACACATTAATACAATCAAACTATCCAAAATTGAAAATTCTAAAAACTAAACAGTAAATTCTATTATTAATAAAGTAACGATTACTAAATTAATTATATATTTCTACGTTATATATTCTCCGACATTATTTATAATTTTAAAATATTCATCCTAACAAAATATCAAAATATATATGATAAGGGGTTCTGTTTTTTATTTTTTAACCTTCAAATTTGAAATTTTAAAATAATTCATCATTTTTTAAAACTAATTAAAGAGAAGATGAGTATATGCAAACCCGACAGTGGGTGTATATGAGAAGGAATTCTGTTTTTTATTTTTTTAATTTCAAATCAACAAATTATTATTTTGTTTTTAAAGGAAAAATTTAAAAAGAAAAAAAAGACCAACCCGGTCAACCCACTAACCCGGCCGGGTTGACCTTGTTCACCCCGGGTCAGAATGGGTTGACCGTTTGACCCCAAATCGGGGTCGAACTGCCAACCGAACCAGATTGGAGGATGGTTCGCTGGTTTTCGGTCCGAACCTGTCGGTGCAGTTGCATGAACACTGATTTAATAGCCCCAGCCATCTATAGCTTCGTTTGGGGTTCCGTTAGGAACCCCGTTTTGACCCCCAAAACCTATTCTCACGCAAGCCGAGACAAAATTCCTCTCACATAAAGTACCTAGAAATCTGTGTCCGTTTTCTCAACGGGTTTCCAAACGAACCTATAATTATCAAATTTACGGTTTTGATGCTAAATAAAAACAATGCACTTTTTTCTCCGCATAGATTATTATTAACGAACCATGTTTAACTCATGGGAATACGGAGGAATGTTGAATAAACCAACGATTTTGGAAGTAAAGGCAATTCGTGGAACAAGAAAAGTGAATATATTGTACAAGTGGTCATAAAATGATGTTTTCAAATCGTTGATAAAACGGTGGAGAAGTACTTTTACCATTTACGAGGTAAATATGTGAAGGAGATTATCTCATTTTAAATTCAAAGTGTTGTTCACAACACGATTTAAGGATGTTTGTGCAAAAATGAAGACTCAAAGAACATTCAAAGTTGAAATTCTAACAGATAAAGAAGCTCTAGAGTTATTTTGTATGAAAGTTGGTGAGGAAACTCTAAAATCTAACCCTTTAATTCCAAAGAAAGCCGAGGAGATGGCTAAAGAATGTAAAGGGCTCCCGCTTGCATTAACTGTGGTAGGAAGTGCCATGGCTGGTGTGACGAGTATTGAAGCGTGGGAACACTCTAAGAAGACAAAGGTGCTTTTGGTCCTTAAGTTTAACTATGATCGACTACCTGATGAAACACACAAAAAATGTTTTTTATATTGTGCATTGTACCCAGAGGATTATGAGATTAGAGTGTATGATCTCATTAGTAAATGGATAGGGGAAGGATTTTTTTATAGTGATAGGATGAGAAGTGTACATGATATGCGTACCCACGGTGGGTCCATTATTGAAAAGTTGAAGCTTTCATGCTTGTTAGAGAGTGTTGAAGATGATATCATTTTGGCTCGTTCAATTAAGATGCATGATGTGATCCGTGAAATGGCACTATGGATAGCACGTGATGAAGATAGAAACAAAAATAAGATCATAGTACCAGAAGATGCATCGTTATTGTTTGAAGCTAATGTTGAAAGCATGAAAATGGTTGAAAGGATTTCAATCATGAATGGTACTAAATTATGTCTACAAGAAGAAGCTTGCACGAATCTCCAAACATTATTGAAGTTTCGTGATAATTCTAAAATAGACGGATTAGAAAATATCCAATATGCGAAGCGATTAAAAGTCTTGGAACTATGCAATGAGGTCCCGACAGGAGTAGGTGGCTTAACTAGTTTGGGATATTTGGCATTGACGGCAAGGGGGGCATCAAACATTTCAATATTGAAGAATTTGAAAAACTTGAAGGTTTTTTATTTGAATTTATGGGATGATGAGGGTGATGTTCCATTAGGAATAATATCAAAGCTTCAACAATTAAAAGTGTTTAGATTTAGCTCTTCTATTTATGGAATTTGGGAAGAAGGGGGAGAGGAAGAATTTCTGCTGGAGTTGGAGAGCTTACCAAACTTAGAGGAACTGTGGATAAATATAAATACTGAGAGTGGCCTCAACAAATTATTTAAATCGGCTAAGTTACAAAGTTGCTTATATAGCCTTGTGATTTCCGATGTTCGTGCCCCAATTAATATGCCATTATTATTAACAACCATGTCAAAAATGAAGCACCTGCAATGTCTTGACTTATTTAGACTAAATATTGATGAGATGGATCTTTCCGTTTGTAATACATGTTGCTTATCCATGCTTCAAAAGGTTCATATTTTCAATTGCCATCAAATACATCATTTGACTTGGTTGAAGTACGCTCCACTCCTTCAAAATCTTATTGTTCAACAATGCTCCTCAATAAAACAAGTGATAAAGGAAGATGGGAAAGATGTGGATTCTATATTCTCTTCTCTTGTAGTGCTGAAATTGTGCGACTTGCCAGCTCTCATAAGCATTCATGAGGGAGCCTTGTCTTTCCATTCCCTCAGATCCATCTTCGTAATAAAATGTCCAAATCTAAATAAGTTACCTTTTGATTCCAACTCTGCCAAGACTAAGTTGAGGCTTATCCGTGGGCCTCAAGAGTGGTGGAACAACTTGAAGTGGGATGACCCAACCACTAAAGCCATCTTTCACTCAAAATTTCAAGAGACCAAGTCTTTATAAGTACAACTTTCTCTCAAAGGTAATTGAAGGCATTATTGTAGTTCTAGTATTTTTATTGTCATTATTTTTACTCATATTTAATTATAACTTATAGATAGTCACTTGTATATCGTTGCAGATTTATTTCATCATGGTGGATATATTTTGGATGGGCATGGTTTTCTTCATTTTAAATAGCCTGGTACAGTATTCTTCACCTCTATTTAGTTTTCTTTTATTTTGTCTCATTTAATTTGTTCTTTACTTTCATTGCTTTCTGAGAGTGTGATTCAGCCATTTTCTTATTTGTTTTTATATTTATTAACTAAATGACTGTGGGCGTACTTTAATGGGCTATTTTAAATCCATGCGTTGATATATGCATTGAATTTTTTATCAATAAATAACTTAATTAAATTACAAAATGTTTATGCCTCAGCAACAGAATGAGAGAGAAGGAAATCCAAGAAAATATAATCACTTGAATGAGATCATAATGGTGAAGAGTGATGCATTTATTTTGCGAAGATAGTCTGAACCTGAATAGCTATTTATAACTCACCCACCCCTTATTATTTTAGTTTTATCTTACTATTTTTATTGCTTTTTCGTGTGTAGCTAAATGTGTCTGCAGAAGAATGATTGATATCTATTTTATATGAAATAAGTGTACATTTATATCAATATTTAGGTACATTATTTGGGCTTAAATGTGTTAACTAGATGTTGATTTTGTTGAGAAATGATTATAGGAATTAATTGATAATTTAATAATTTCCTATCATTCCTTAAATTCTTTAATGCTTATCATTTTAATTACATGATATTACATCACATTTAGTCTTAATGTGTTGGGCACTTTTGGAGTTAACTTTGAAAGAGAAACTAAAAGGAAGCAACAGAAACAAAACTGGTTAGGAAATAACCAAAAAGGAGGAACAGAATTGGTTAGGAAAATGAAATGGGACCACTTTCAAACCTTCTTCCACTTTCCTCGTAAGAATCATCAGAATTTCTCATTTTTTTTTATTTTTCTTTCACCCCTCCTTTCTTCACTCTTCTCCATCCGTCATATGCACTCTTCTCCGTCCACTCTCTTATTTTCCATATTTTTTTTGTTACATTTTTTTTCTCAAAACCGTCACTTCACTTTACTCCACTCACACCCCACTCCTTAATGAGTTGATAAAGCTTTTCGGAATTCTTGAACTTGTTTCTAATTTTAGTATCCACTCTCTATGTATTTTAATTATAGTTGCTAAGTATCCACTCACACACCACTTCAGACATGACCTTTCATGGAGACTAGTGAACCATGGCAGCGATGAAGCCAGTGATGATGATGCTTTCAAACCAAACCAAGGCAAGCGCATGCAACTAAAAGAAGATGATTGTGACAAAAGTTTACTAAAGTTTGCATTAAGGGTCATGGAATGGAGGACTTTTTTGATGAAGTTGTGTAAGGATTGTATGATACCATGCGTGTTATTATTCCGTTGTATAATGTTTAACTATGCACTTGCAACAACAATTGGCAAATTTTCTTGTTATTAATAAGGCGAGTGTTATAGAAAAATTGGCGGCAGGTGGTACATGAAGTCATGAAGAAGAAGCCGTGACACCATACGCGACATCAATTATTCACCTGTTTTTTTTATTAGGTAAGTTCCTATTTTTAATGGTTTGGAAGTTTTGGCGACAATCCTTCACGCAGTGGCCTTGTCACATCAAACAAGAAATTCAGTGGCGGTTTGAACTTTGAGGATTTATATGCTTACCAGGATGAATATATTGACTTTGTTTCACAAAGCGTGAAGAAAAGTTAAAAATTACATTCAATATTATTTTTTCGTGAAACGAGATAATCTCCTTCACATGTTTACTTTAGTTTATGTAAAAATATTTCTCTATCACATTCTCAAACGGGTACATTGTTATGCACTCTGTCCAATTATTAAAAATTTAAAATCCATCAACCACAACGCCTCAAACTTCGGGTTCATTTGCAACACATTTTTTAAACATAGGTTTTGTAACAAAATTTAGATTTTGTTCAAGTACTCATTTTTTCAAAACCTAGGTTTTGTAACAAAACTTAGGTTTTAAACATATGTTTTTAAAAAAGTTATTTTTTTGTTAAATCACACTCTTTTTTATAATAAATTTTTTTCCTCTTTTTCCTTTTTTTCTCTTCCCCTTTCCGACTTACTTTTTTGTCTTGAACTTGCCAAAAACTTCTCAAACAAAATCACATTTTCAAGACATAGGTTTTAGCTCAGAATCTGTAAAAGTTATTCTTCCAAAATCTATTCTTCAAAACTATAATTTTGATTTAAACTCCCTAAAAGTTATTATCAAACGTACTTTCAAAATGTATTGGGACAATTGGAAGTGGGATGACCGCAACGAAAGTGTGACTCACGCAAGATTTCAGACTGGCTAGGAAAAAGAATTGAGTGAGAATGCCCACGTGTTACATTGTAATCTTCACTGTTTTGGCTGTTGTGAGAAACTTGTAAGGGAGTGAAGAGCTTTCGGGTTTTGAAATGGCCGGCATGAATAGTCCCACATCGGTAAATATGAATTGATGAACTGGGCAAATGGGTACACAACAAGCTGGGTTCAAATGTCGAAGGCATCTTTGGGCTTAGGGCAATGAAGCAGCCAGCGAGGTTCTAACTGAGGCGCGTCCATCGTTGGTTGAAAACGATATCCAAACCCCGTCTTGGGCCTAAGTTCGGCCCAGGCCTTTACTGTAAGTTCCACCCTAGTAAATTATTTATTGTAAGGTTTCAAGACAAGTCGAGGAGCTCCATTAACAAGTGAAGCAGCTACCATTGATAATTTAATATAAGTAACCTGGTTGTTCCTTCAAAATTAACTAAGGAAAGGGTTAACCTTCCTAATATAATGAACCAATGTTCGAATCTCTATTAAAATAGGTGACTACTTTAGTGTATAACAATTTTTTAAGCATGATTAACTCCAATAGAATGATACCTATATTTTAGCAACAAAAAAAATTAATTACGGAACTTGTAACAAGAAAAATAATAAGCACTATCAGAGCCAGCTTCCCGCCACCTAACTCCAACGTTCTTGAAAATAAAAAAAAATGTTCTTGTAATTAGAAAGTCTTGAAGAGGGTCTTACCATAAAAAAGAAACATACGTGACTTGTTCACATATATATTAAAATTTTACCAGTATAATTATTTTTATACATAATCATTTTTTGCATTAAAATTTTGTCAAGTATTACAGGTGACCGATGGTGGATATGGACATTTTAGAGCCCCATGCACCATTAATTGTATTGGATACCATTGGAGTTCAATATAGGAATCGTATGCATTATATGTTGTTGGAGAAAAAAAAAAATTGTATGCATTGGATGGTGATTGAATATTTTCTGTGGATGAAGATAGTTGTTTTTTTTTTTTTGTGGATTTGGTTCAATTTTCATGTATGAATATTTCTACCCCTTCTTATCTTAAATGAAATAATTAATTTAAGGATTTGTTTTTGTTCTAAATGGTATAACTCAATCCATTTTGCCTATAAATTTATATTTTTTTAAAATTATCCTTATTGAATTTACATATTTAAAATGTTTATTCCCTTTATTCTATCAAGAATATATTTTTCAGTGCAGATTATTAAAGGGGCACAAGCACAAAAATTGACATATAGATAGGGTGAAGATGGCTTTCTGCAAGAGATCTAGAACATATCTAGACAAACGGTAGTTCAGAAAGTCGTAAATTTTCTAGATCAATTACTTAAGAACTGGTCTAAAAAACAAAAAATACAAAATTATTTTCAGAAAAATCCAGATCTAAGAATTTTGAAGATTAATCTCAAATTGCAATAAATGTGTTTTCGAAAAAAAAATGTTAATCTGATAGCAAAGCCATTGAAGAAACTTTGAATATATTCAAGAACAAATTAATTGCCAGATTAGAGTTTTATTAACAAATCATTAAAAAACTAAATTCAAGAAGACATTAACAATGGTATTTGTAGGAAATCAAACGAAACAGGACAGTGCTTAGCAAGAGATGCTCGACATAGAGAAATAAAATCTTTTCTAGACAGAGTGAACATCCGGTATAATAGCTTTTAATTTTTTAAAAATATTTTTAGTATTAAAATATATTTTAGATAGGTTGTTTGAGGGACTGATTTAGTATTTATAAAAATGTTACTGGTGATATTTTTTTAATTTTTTCCTTCACTACTTTCTATATCAGGTTTGTGTATAAATCAATCCGAAAAGTATCTTTAAATTCGTATGTATACGCAACTGGTCTAGAAAGAATACTATATATTCATGAAACTATGACTAGTTACATTTTTTAAATCTTATTTTTAAAAAAAAAACTAGCTTAGCTTCACCATAAGTTTGTGATGGAAATAAACCAAAGGAAATCATCTTGTACTCCTCTGACCTTTAATGTAGGTTCTAATAAGAGGCTTAAACTTGGTTTTAAATGTATCATATATTTCTATATTTTAGCAATTGTTTTTTCTAAAATTACCCATATTTATACTTTTTCAATAATAATTAAGCAAGAGAAAGATTGAGATTAAGGAAGATGATTTAGGATATTTTAGAAAATAGTGCGTCATATTAAGCAACTTAACTTACATCTTTAATCTAATCAAATTGCATAAATAGATCATATATTTAAAAATGGAGGAATATGTTGTCATAGCATCCTTATGTTGCATCTATCTAAATCGCAAAACCAAATCTAACCACCCGATGACCATTAGTAGCTGTAAGACTGTTGGAATATAATGTTGAACCACTGAAGATTAGAGGAATGAAGAAAGCGAAGGAACCGAACCAAAATATGAAAACACGATAACAATATTTATAGAATAGAAGCTACCTTCACAAAAAAAAAAAAGAATACAAGCTACTAGCCGTTGCAGAAAAGAGCCGTTACTGTTCTCCTACTGTTTGAATTCTGAAGAACTTTGATTCAGAGTTATGTTATCCAGTCAACGATATCTTTTGCGTTTATTTTTGAAAATTGAAAAATTGCTTGATCTCCGTTTACTTTTTTGATTTGAAGAGGAAAAGAATGTGTTACGGGCCTCCTAACCACTCTGAAAGCCTTAAATAATTTTTGTATCTTTTCTTTTGGTAAAAAAATGTAACTTCCTTTAAAAAAATGTAATTACGTACCGTGTGTTTTTATTACACGGTTATAATCTGAATTCTAAATGTACATAGAAATATGAAAAATACATCATCATCGTAGGTATGATCATCACGTTTTTCAATTTAAATAATAAATTCACTAGGCTTAGGTATTAGTGTTCAGAATATAGCTTATACCTATGCATTATGCATTTATTAAATATTTACAATTTAAGTAAAAATATTCCAATATTTATTACCTTATAGTTTATTTTTTATTTCTATTTTGAGTGTCTATACGGTTTAAAATATTATCTCTCATAGTTAATTATAAATCTTTTGTATTTTTTTAATTAAGACCGCTTTGATCCTTAATCGATTCCGACATAAATCATTGAACCTTAAATCACTAGCCTTTTCTTTCTTTCCTAGTTTACAATGTTGATGTCCCACAGAAATATGCTTCCCAAAGGAGTTGCTTTTCTTTGTGTGTGTGTGTGTGTAATGTCGAGCAATGCATATAGAAGTAATCCCAACGAGCAAATTTACCACAATGATGATATATATATAAGATTTTTCAGCCTTCTGTTATCCACTTCAAAACTGAGGAGTATATATATCTTATTATTGACTTTGGGCTTCTTGCGGCTTGTTGCAGTGAGAATACTATTATAAGTTATAATTCTCAGAACGATACATACATCTTCATCGCTTCATGTATTCTTGTACTTCTATCAGTTGCATGGAGTCCTGCAATAACAAGCCTCTTCAATATTACAACTTTCTGAACATCTCTTTATTATATTTAGGATTGAAGGAGTATTATTTTCATTGTTTATAAGAAAATAATAACCAATTATATTGAAAGGATGGAATAATAAATTGGTTAATTGGGATTCATGACAGAAGAACCGATACTTTGAATCAAATTCTATGAATCTTCATTGTTGCTGACAGTGGATGATTTTGGACAAAACATGAGGAGGTTGCTGGATGCTCAATTCTATGCAAGCAATTCCTCTATATGGTGTTGCCACCGCAGCAAACCAGAGCCTCTTTCTTCAGTCTTTTAGATTGAAGACACATCATTATCTTAAGCTTGGGCGTATAATACAGCACTGCTTCACAATCTCCAAGTTGAAATAGCAACATCATATCAACATATATAACCCCTCATATTTTTTTTTTGTTCTATAGGTCGGAAAAGGGGAATATGAAAAAAGAACTTCTATAAGCTGAAATGTGAAACCCAAGAGAAGATTTGCAAAAGAAAGTTGAAAAATTTTGTAACTTCAAACTCTGGTCCCAAATCTTACACATAAAACACTAATATTTTGCCCTTAAATAATTCCTTAACTAACTCCACTGACAAACTCAACAACCGTTTATGTCGATCATTTTCTTAGAATTAAATCATTTGATTAATTCACAATAAAATTTCTTGGCAGATGACAATAGTTTTGGAA
>JANTPZ010019465.1:0-29876 GCA_025593235.1 Vachellia pachyceras | reverse complement strand
TGATGGGACTTGTGTAATGTATTGTGAATGTATCCGCGGTTGCCCCACTACTGATCATAGTGGTTGGCTGTATTGTGACTCACACTCAGGTGGGGAGTCGGCCTAGACCCAGGAGGGAGGCCAGGATTTATTGTGACTCACACGCAAGTGGGGATTCGGCCTAGACCCAGGAGGGAGGCCAGGATTTATTGTGACTCACACGCAAGTGGGGAGTCGGCCTAAACCCAGGATGGAGGCCAGGATTGATTGTGACTCACACGTAAGTGGGGAGTCGTGATGGAGTAATATGGAGGAGTAAGTTGGAGGGATCACTTGTGCATTCATATTGTATTGAATGGAAAACATTATTTTGTTTGAATATTGTATATCAGCACTACTTCACTGACTTATAATCCCGTATTGTATATTCTGTGAATTGATTATTGGTTACTGGGACTTTATATCTCACCCTATCGATATATTTTTTCTCAGGATGTTGCATAATCGCTTTCCACAGGCAAGGTGAACAAGAGGAACTCAGGGAAAAAGGGAGGCGTTTATGTTTTGCTAACTGACAAGGCTCACAATGATCAAATGACTTGTTTGTAACAACAAAGGGATGTATTAGCTGAATATGTTTGAGTACAGAATCTGAAATATGGCCTAACCTAAAATGCCAAAGAACAAAAGAGGATGTTGGTGGTGAGGCTGGGGCTGTAGTAGCAGATATCATACAGCATTTGGAATGTTCATGAGGAAGGAAATATAGGCCCTCTCTTTGCTTAGCTAAACCAATCCTCTTCCATTGGGGAAGGCTCATCAGGAAGCAAAAATCTCTCTGAAAAATAGCATAACAGTAAAAGGAATGTGTGAGTTTGGATATTGATATGATATGAAACTTAAACTTTGGAATAAAAAGAACATTATTAATCACAAGGGAGGCTGAAACTCTTACGGAACCTGATTGTTCTGCAAAGGCAACAGAACTGTTAGGCAGATGGACAGTAATAGGTGAAATGGGAGTGAGAGATAGAAAATAAGAGGGAATGGAACAAATATGATATGTGGCTCCTGTATCTAATATCCAGGAGTTCATCATGGAAGGGATAAAGTGTCACCTGATGCGACATTATTGACTTTATGTGCTGAAGATGAAGAAGACTCTCTTTGAACCATTTTAAGCAGTGTTTGAAATTGTTCGGCTGACAGGCCGAGATGAGGTGTTGTGTCATGGCTCTGTGAAGCAGATTCTTGAATAGGAATAACACATTTGTCTTTGGTCATCGTCACTTGAGAGGCATTGTTTACTGTGGAAGTGTTCCGAAATTTAAAACCAGGTGGATAACCGTGTTTTTTGTAGCAAGTCTCGATCGTATGACGTGTCTTGCCGCAATACGTACAATGGTTGTTGCCATTTCGCTCAGATTCATAAGATGAGAACGTTTTACCAGATCTGGCGAGGATGGTGGAGTTTGCTGGACTTGGCACAATGCCCATTTCACGCTCTTATTGTGAGACCAAAGAGAAAACACGGTGAATAGGTGGCAAGGGATCAATCAACATGATCTGTGACTTAATAGCAGAGAAGCGATCATTAAGCCCTTTAGAAAGCGGATCACATGGTCTTGTTGCTGATATTTATTGATTTTGACGAAGGCACTGCATGAGCAACGAGACTTACAAGCACATACAAGAGGAGGTCGTAGAGTGAGGAGCTCATCCCAGACGGTCTTTAGCTTTGTATAGTAATCGCTGATGGTCAAGTTGCTTGGCCGAAGAGAATACAGTTCATCTTGTAACTCTGCAATTTGGAACACGTCACACTATGCGAATCTACTGTGAAGATCACTCCATACATCAGAGGCTCGGTCTATCCAAAGAATACTCTAAGCTATTGGAGCAGAGATAGATCGAGTGAGCCACCCCATGACCATTGTGTTGCATTTCTCCCAAATGGAGAATAGAGGGTCGCTCATCGAAGGAGCACTGATTGTGCCATCTGCAAATTGAAATTTGTTTTTAGATTGCAAAGCCATCTTCATGGCTCGTGACCAAGAATGGTAGTTAGAGCCTACCAAAACCGGAGATACTAGAACCAGTAACGGGTTCTCATTTGGATGAATATAGTATGGGTTGGATGGATTTTGTATCGCATCTGAGAGGGTAGAGGATACAGAGGAGGGAGAATCCACCATTAATGGTTGACGGAATGCTCTGATACCATGTAACAAATTATAACTCGTGAGGATCAACTCTTGGATCCAATGCGGACGCTGCTGAAGCGTAAAGAAAACCAGATGGACAAAGTGACAGAAAGTAAAGAAGAAAAGGAGATGGGTAAAGTGACACAAAGTAAAGAAGAAAAGGAGATGGGGAAAAGCTAAGAGAGGTACAGCACGTGAAATGATTAATGAATAGTGTGCTTCATTTCTATTCTTGACGTGTGTCCATATATACATTGAGAAGCAAGACAACTGGCATTAGTTGGACTAACTGACTTGGTTGAACCAACCAGCTTACTAACTAACTCAGTAACAAATAAACTAAATTAGCCAATCAGCTGAATTAATAATACAAAGAAAATAATTCCTGTTTAATAGTTCTGACCTTTATTATTTAAAAGAAGTCCAGCATTATCAGGCCACTCTTTTATTTCAAGCAACTTTTTGACCACTTTAACCTTGCGCTTTCCGTAGGCAAGGTGAATTGGAAGATTGCTATCTGAGTTTCGTTGAAAAGCAACCATGGGAGCTTTCTCTAACATTATGCAAACTCCTTCCACGTAACCAGTATATGGAGTAGAGTGTGATTGTCCTCATCTCTCTGATACAATAGCTCTCTTTTCTTGTATCAATGATCATCTTCATTAGATCTTCTTGAAAAAAACAAACATATATATTAGGGAAAAGTGAAATAAACACGAAGTTGAATGTTTTTCTAACTATATTAGGAGTACGCTTACTTTCATTTTGTTCTGACATTGCAGCATGAAGAGGAGAGTTGCCAATTGAAATAGCCTTGCCTGTTGGGATTGGAATTAACCTCAAGAGAAGATAAACAATATCCTTAGTCTTTATCAGGACAGCTAAATACATTGGCGATTTACAATCATGATAGTAGTTC
Source organism: Vachellia pachyceras (assembly GCA_025593235.1). Lineage (NCBI taxonomy): Eukaryota > Viridiplantae > Streptophyta > Magnoliopsida > Fabales > Fabaceae > Vachellia > Vachellia pachyceras. The sequence continues at coordinate 26,774 of JANTPZ010019465.1, read as the reverse complement.
CATGTCCAATACATGGTTCGATCACTTTTCTTTTGTGGAAGTAGAAGGAAAAGAACGACAGCATAATCCTTGCTTAAAACAGCTTCGTGCAAAGCCATCCTCCTATAATTGTTGCGTAACATTATCAGCTCCACTTATCCATAGATGATTTAGCCTCGTCCTCCTTAGATGTCATAAAATGTTTATCCTTCTTGAGAATGTGCTTAATGGCGACAACATTCTTTGCTTTTGCAGCAACATGAAGAGGAGTATCACCTTTCATACTTGTCTTGTACAGAAGTTTAGGATAGTGAAAAGCAATAAGCCACACAACTTGTTCACTCCCGTGTTCGGCTGCAACATGAAGCAACAAATCACCCGTGGGAGAGACATGATCATTGAAGATGGTGGCCAAGCCAACCTTCTTTTGTGTACATACTTGCTCCAGTACATCAACAAATCTATCTTCATCTGTATTTTTGTCACAAGCTGCCTCGTATAACACAGGATAAATAATACATACCATGTTGTCCCAAAATGGCATACCATCATCAACTGATGAAGAGCTGAACTGCTTTTCCATCAGTTCACGCATCTTCTCGTTGCCAAGAATCTGTATATCATCAGCAACTGATGAGCTGTGCAGCATGTTCATCAGATTACGCGTCTTTTGGCTGCGAAGAAACCACATATCATCCCGGCGCTTCATTTCCATAAGCTCACGCATCACTTTGCGGCTAAATCCATTGGACTGCCTTTGTGTCAGTGTGCTTATCTTCTGTACTTCCTCCTGCTCCAAAATATCTGCCACCATTTCGTTGGCCATGACTTCTTCAGTAGCCACATCTAAGGTAACTTCACCAGGACCTGAATCGGCCATTGAAACTAGCTATAGCTTCTACCAAATGGGATCTAAAAACGATAAATCTCGTAATTGATCACCCGAATTCGACTTTATTGATAATGAAACCTCTCTCTCTGTGCATATATTTATACGCACACAAAAAAACATATTTGATGAGCGTGTTTCCATAAAAAAAAGGAGACTTATTGCTTGTGATTTCAAATTTTTGGTTTTCATCTTTGCAGGAACTAAAAACGATTTCAACAATCAATATTTTATCTCTTATCCGTTCCCTTTAAATCAATTTGATCTTATAGTAAACAATTTATTTTAAACATAAAATTGCTCATCTCAGGTAGTGAAATGTTATACACGCAGGATTAATTTAATTAACTATTTGTAGATTAAGTTTAGTTTTTCTGTCATATCTCTTAATTGAAAAAATTTATAAAGCCATAAATAAATAATGTTTTTTGCCAGAGATCAATCCAGTTAATGATACATGTGTGTGCATGATAAATGAAAATTTAGATTTATAAACATCTTGATTCTATTTATAAATCATTTTCAACATATTTCACATATCAAGAAAAACTTTAGACCGTATGAATTATACTTTAAGATTCAACAACATTATAATTTTATCCATATTTAATATCTACTATGTGAATTTATATATAAAATTTAATGAAATGATTTATACATAAGTATAAATAAAGCGTTATCATTCCATACCATCATGCGAGTAATGGCTACAAAATACCGAGAATCAAAGTCAAAAAGGTGAAGACAATATTGTGTGTGCTTAGAAAATCTGTTGGAAGAAAGGAATTACGGCTTCTGAGAATATTTTATGAATTTCGATATGGTTTTAATGATTTCAAGATTATTTTTACAGATTTCGAGATATTTTTTATCTTGACTTACGTATCCATTGGAAAAACGGGATTTCCAAACATATTCTGTTGATACTAATCATCTATAGGAATATTGGTTGAAACTTCTCTTCCTCGATCAGGCCAAGAACCTGAAAGCTGCAATCCATTAAGAGACTAGAACCAAGGTCAAGACAAAATGTTCATAAAGTAAAATCCTTGTGCTTTGTTTTGATTTGATGAAAGTATGTTGTTTTTGTTTTCCCTCTCACTTTATCTTCTCTTGGCCGAAATTTATGAGGGAAAGAATGTTAACGGAGTTTTATGTCAATTTTTCTAATATAACTTATTTTGAAGTATTTTACTTAGCTAATTGATGACCATTAAATGTGTAGTTTTTATATTAGTAGTTTACACTACTCTCTCAATTCTATTTATAAGACATAAAGAAAATACTTTCGTTAATCATATCTATAAGTCATATTAAATTTTTTACTTAAAAATGAACAATTTTATTTTTCATTAAATAGGGATTAAGATGATAATTTCTCATATGGCTTAGTTCACAGTCTAAATGCTTTTCAAAGTTTGCAATTCTACAACAAATTCACTTATTCATAGCTTAAAAATTACCTAAATTACATAAAACGGACTGAGGATTAAAATAAGTTAAAAATAATAAATATGTAAATGATATCTTTTTTTCCCAAACATACTATTATTTATGAAGACAATGAATGACAGAAAGAATGCATGAGAAAAAAAAGATATGCTAGAGACATGCAATTACTTAGGGATAACATGTAAAAAATGCATTAATTTTTAGAAGGGAAAATGACGGAAAAAGTACCTCGAAAACAGTGAATCCCAGAAAGGTGATTCAAAATTTTAAATCCCAGACAGATGATAGTACCTCGCGCATCTTTACCCAAGTTTAAAGGAAATGTCCTCACTGCCCCTGAAACAGCAGCCTTCAGTACCTCTCTCGTCTTTACCCAAGTTTAAAGGAAATGAAGTGACGGATTCGATTAAGTATTTCTAAACCGCCATATTATTGAACGGTTTAGAAAGCATACATTCTGAATCGATCGGCCTCATTATTTGAATCGAATCAGCCTCATTGTGAGAGTGGGAAAAACGGTTTATAAAGCTGGAAAGTTCAAAATGATGTAACTTCCTCATCATCAACTCTAAAATTGACAAATGACCTATCATTGGAAATATCTTTGAGTCTAGTTTCAAATGGCATAAGTTTCACAGCCATTGGATTAGTATTTTGAGAGATATGATAAAACAACAAAACATGGGTCAGGAATACGTATATTCCAGATATATGTTCGGTTTTTTTATGATATCTCTCAATCTAGATCTTAAATTGATATGAAACCTATTCCATTTGAAAATATACTCAAATAGATTTCCAATGATAGTTCATTTGTAAAATTTGGAGCTAAAATGAGGAAGTTACATCACTTTGAAGTTCAAGCTTTCTAAACCGTTTATAAAGAGTAGGGTCATTCAAATGAGTTTTTTTCCATTCAAATGAACTTTCTGAACCGAATTTTTCCCCAATGGTTTAGAAAGTCCCCTCCAAAGGTGTAGAAAGTCCTCTTTCTACACCGTTGGGGGAAAATTTGGTTCAGAAAGTTCATTCGAATGGAAAAAAAGCTCATTCAAATGAGTTTACTCTTTATAAACGGTTTAGAAAGCTTGAACTTCAAAATGTTGTAACTTGCTCATTTCAACTCCAAATTTGATAAATGACCTATTATTGAAAATAACTGAGTCTACTTTCCAATGAAACAAATTTCAGAATGATATGATTTCTGATTTGAGAGATATTAGGAAAAAAACCAAACATGTATCAGGAATACGTATATTCCAGATATATGTTAGGTTTTTTATGATATCTCTCCATCCAGATCTTCAATTGATATGAAACATGTTCCATTTGAAACTAGACTCAATCCTCTTTCTAATGATCTGTCATTTGTAAAATTTGGACCTAAAATGAGGAAGTTACAGCATTTTAAATTTCGAGCTTTCTAAACCGTTTATAAAGAGTAGGGTCATTCAAATGAGATTTTTTCCATTCGAATAAACTTTCTAAACCGAATTTTCCCCCAAAGGTTTAAAAAGTCCCCTCCAAAGGTGTAAAAAGTCCACTTTCTACATCGTTGGGGGAAAATTCGGTTTAGAAAGTTCATTCGAATGGAAAAAAAAGCTCATTCGAATGAGTTTACTCTTTATAAACGATTTAGAAAGCTTGAACTTCAAAATGTTGTAACTTCCTCATTTTTGCTCCAAATTTTACAAATGACCTATCTTTGGAAAGCCCTTTGAGTCTAGTTTCAAATTGAACAATTTTCATTTTAATTGAAGATCTAGATTGAGAGATATCATCAAAAACCCGAACATATATCTGGAATATACATATTCCTGACCCATGTTTGGATTTTTATCATATCTCTCAAAATACTAATCCAATGACTGTGAAACTTATTCCATTCAAAACTAGACTCAAAGAGATTTCCAATGATAGGTCATTTGTCAATTTTGGAGCTGAGATGAGGAAGTTACATCATTTTGAACTTTCAACTTTATAAACCGTTTTTCCCACTCTCACAATGAGGCTGATTCGATTTAAATAATGAGGCTGATTCAATCCAGAATGTATGTTTTCTAAACCGTGCAATAATACAGTGGTTTAGAATACTTAATCAAATCAGATAAGAATTTAATTGAATCCGTCACTTCATTTCCTTTAAACTTGGGTGTAGACGAGCAAGGTACTGAAGGCTGCTGTTTCAGGGGCGGTGAGGACATTTCCTTTAAACTTGGGTAAAGATGCGCGAGGTACTATCATCCGTCTGGGATTTAAAATTTCGAATCACCTTTCTGGGATTCACTGTTTTCGAGGTACTTTTTCTTTCATTTTCCCTTTTTAGAAAAAGAAAATTTTTTGCTAATACATGAGATTTCCCTCATAACAAAGAATGTTATTTATAATAAGACTCGATGGAGTATTAAATAAGGATAAATTTTAAAAATTATTAATTTTTCAAATAATATTAATGAAGTTTAATGTTTTTTTATTTATTTATGTAAAATACACTGAAAATTATTTATAAATAATATCAGAAGAGTGCTATTTGAACTAAAAAAAAAAAATAAAAGTTTGATGTTTGTTTCTGCCTTCTCTTCCTACTTAGTTTTATCCCTTTGCAATCTAATCTAACCTAAGTTAACCCTACTTAATCATAGGTGCAACAAAATTCGCAAGTTAATGGCTGAGTATGAAGACAATTAATGACCACTGAACACTCAGAGTCAAAGTCAAGAAGATGAAGACAAACTATGATATCATTAAAGTCAAGAAGATGAAGACAAATTGTGATATCATCTGTTGGTACCAATCCTCCATAGGAATTATGGTCGAAACTTCTCTTCCTCGATGGATCAGGCCTAGAACCTGAAAGTTGCATTCATGGAGAGACTAAAAACCAAGGTCAAGAGACACAATAATGTTCAAAAAGTAGAATCCTTGTGCTTTGTTTTGAATGGATGAAAGTGCTTTTCCTAGCTCATTCAACACTCTTTCATCGAGACACTAAGAACCATTAGATCTGGTACATTTTGCACCACAGTATCATCTTCAATTTCTGTCGTATTAAACCATTGATCACCACCATCCTTCTCTACTTGAATTTGTTGATCATTCAAGTCTGGAGGTTTCCAGCTCATTCAATGCTCTTTCACCATTTAAATCTAGCCACATTACTTGGTTTTTTTGTATACAAACTTTAGAAAAGGGGTTGAGCTCATCCACGATCCAAGGGTAAGACACCTAACTCATGATTCACGGGGCTTATCCCTATATGCACTGGATCATGACAAGCAAGCCCTTTTCTATCTGACCATAGAGGTAGGTCTACCTAACTTCACTAAGTTGCAGATATGCCTCCTCAAGCACCGCGATTGGAGCCACAACAAAGTGGCATTCCCAAGATCAAACCCTCTCCTTTTTAGGTGAGAGTATTAGCCCAATCCCTTCGTCAGTTGAACTACAGACGATTGGTCCATTACTTGGTTTTTGAACCCCATTTTCGTTGGAATGCTTACGACCAACTGTTTACTTGAATTCATTTGCATTTAACCTTATTGCGATTTTCCCATGATATTAAGCTGGCTGTAACGAAAACCTGCTAAGATTTTATCATTGTATATGTTTTGAAGAATTAGCTATGTGCAATCTAAGGTCAATAATCCAAAAGGTAAGCTTCTGTAACTTTCCTTCCATAACTCTTGTTTGTTTCCATGAGAAAAATAACTGAAGAATTTCTTTTGCTGTTCTCCCTAAGTTCTTCAATGTTAAGGCTCAAGCTTTGACAATTCTATATAATGTATGTAACTCATGGCTCTATGGTGCTTGTTTGAGGCTAACCATCATCATTGCATCCTTCTATATTTTGTTTTTGTTTTCTAGAAGATTATATTTTTTTACTCATGTTTTTGGGCTTTGAAGAATGATATCAATTTTTGGGCTGTAACGAAAACCTGCTAAGATTTTATCATTGTATATGGAAGAAATTAGAAGATTTTACTCTTTTTTTAAAGAGAAGTGTTTATAGAGTAGGATGAAATATTTTACTATGTGCTTTAACCCAAAATGGTGGAACAAGATTCCTCTGAAATGAGTATTTAAACAAGTCTTATATTATATATAGGGGAATAAAAGATGCAGAATATCTTGGTGATGGAGAAATTTGTTATTCCACATGTCCAATGCAGTCAATTAAATTCTTCAAGAACTGTAATAGTCACTACAATGATACATATAATGGACCACAAGATACTGAAACTAATCGATCAGATATCTCAAACTGTTTATTTTATTTGATTTCAGCTAATAACAAATTGGTCACTCTTCTTGTTTAACCCCATTTCAATTGTTTGTTAGAGAGATATAGCTCAAGTTGAAAGAAAATTTTAAGATACGTAGCGTTGTATTCATAGTCATGTTCATATTCCTAAGTTTTCTAGTTCAAATCCCTTACTTAACATCAAAAGAAAATCATGTTTTCTTCATAATATTTTTGCATATAAGATTGATGCATTAATTTTCTCTTAAAATGCAAACCTATAAATCTCTTTTCTTCTTTTTTAAATGGTATCAGAGTCATTTAAATGGTATCAAAATGGTATCAGAGCAATTTAAAATGGTATCGAAATGGTATCAAAACCATTTAAAATAATATCAAAATCATCCACCACATGCATAAAATATATTAGTGAGTAATATTTATTCTTATTTATTACCTCTAATTTTTATTTTATTTTCTCTTTGTTTTTTAAGTTAATATTTTTGTTTCTTTTGTATAGAAAAAGAAAGACATTTAATAGATTTAAAACACTTGTGTAACATTGATTCAAACAAGTCTTAAGAGTCTTGAGAGATAAACTAGATTGTTTTAACTTTTAAGTTTATCCAATTAATCATAAGCCACCAGAGCACTTTTACCCTTAAATTCTAAAACAAATTAATCTAGTTGTTCAAAGACAATAAAATATAATTTATTTATTATTTATAATTATTTATTAATTTTTTGGGTAGGATTTTGATTAGAAAATTTAATTTATTTTTATTAAATAAAATAGAAAGAAAAACCAAGCTTTTAACATCTAAAATAACAACATGTATAAGAAAACTTAATTACAATAACAACAGCAGGAATTTTTGTTTGTTTCAATTTGTTTTCATTGTTTGATGACATGATTATCCAAATTTGGGTGTTAGGAGGGGTAAGAGTTGCAATGCACAAGATCAATTCAAAATTTTAAATGAAATGGAAAATCTAATACAACGAAACTTACCAGAAAGCCACGAGTAAAATGTATATTTCCAACGAAGCATCCAATACCGTAGATGTAGATTTAGAGAATAAACGCTTCACACATAATAATATTAATATATATAGACCTATTGCACAGAGAGCAATTACATACAATACAATCCAAGATGGTTTATCTTTGTTTCAAATGAATAATTCAACATTACCATTCGAAAACTCGTTGAGTTGCTTCAACTCCATAAGGATACTCTACAACTCCGCTGAAGGCGACCCAAATGTCATAAATATTAGACTGTTGGGATCATTTTAGATTAGACGGATCAAATAAAATTCTTTTAATTTGGAAGATCATGGACTCTAAAACTGAGAAGGTTGAGTCAGCTAATATTTTTTTCAATATTTTTTGGCAAGTGATAAATATTTTTTTAAAAAATCAACTTCTACAACTCAAGGAAGCTGGAGGAATCAATATACTTGGTTGGAGGTGAGGGTAGTGGAAGGAAGAGAAGTGAAAATTGTAACATTTTTAAAAAAAATAAAAAAAATAAAAAGGAAGTGTCGGTAGAAAAAAAAACAACCACAACGTGGCATGAAGTAATGATGGATCATCATTACCTCCACACACACAGAGCACATGAGACGTGGTAGTTACTGTGGGGGTATTTTAAATACCCCCAACCCACACCCTCACGGCACACACACACTTCATTGAGAGAGGAGTGATTCTAGAGAGAAAGGGAGAGGAGGCAGCGACGGAGGGAGAGAGGAAGAGAGAAAGAAGAGGTAGTTTTCAGTTTAAAGGTTCTTCTAGTGGAATTATTTAGGTTAGTAAAATGTCTTATTTTTATTAAACTCTGTTTATGAAAGTTGTTCTAAATATTTTTCTCTTTCTAATGGTAATAATATTATATTGATTAGAGAATATTTTTGGGTTTAGATATTTTTCCTATTGGAGTTTTATTAGCAGGAGATCATATATTAGTAAAGTGATTTTTATTATTATTTTCTGTGAGAGTAGAATCATTTATTGATAACCAAATTATTTTAAAAGTAATTATCCATCATTGTTGCTATATAAGGTTTTTATTATACATGAATTTTATTTTAAAGAGGCCATTTTATTATTTTATAATAATTTGTTACAGAAATAGATCTCACAATTTCTATTTTTAAACTGTTTAGTTAATTAAAATGTTATTAAAATTTATGTGAGTTATTGAGAATGATATTAGTATTTGCAATTGTGTAGATTTTTGAAGAAATATAAGATTTATTAAACAATAATTTTTATGTTGAAAATATAAATTTTTAATTTGGGAATTTTGTACAAAAATATATATTGGGTGTTAAGTAATGATTTAAATGAATTTTTTTATAATTATGAGAAATACCAGAATTTAAGTGAGAATAAATAATTGAGATTTGAATATGAAATTTGTATTTTTGGATAATTAATCCAAAACTTTTAAATTAATTGAGTAATTTAATTATGTAAATTGTGAATTAAATTTGTGTTTACATAATTATGTAGATTGAAGTGTTATCCAAAATCTTGAACTGTACTCTTGATTTTGTCGAGGTTAAGCTTGGAGTTGAGGTAACCGGGGTTAATTTATTTTATATGCACTTTATGGACTGTAAGGTATTTTTGAAACTTACTTTATTTCATAATATTTATATGTGTTTTTGAAAGATTATGTATATGTTGAATATTTACGTTTATCAGTGAAGCAGTGTATTTTCCAATATAGATGTATGGGTGATGATTATGGTTGAAATGATTGCTATTGTGATGATTATGAATTATGTGGATTGTTATTATTGTGGAATGTTGATGAAAGAAAAATATATGTCACTGAGTGTATTGTATTATTTTATGGGATATATTGGGTTGTGTAAAAGAGATGCGGTTGTTGTGTGCCCATCGGCTCTCTCATTCTTGGCCCAGATTAGAGTTGAGTGTTTTGGGCGGACACCTTCCTGTTACGGTATATTTGGTGGTGACATGGAAGGGGGCAGTGTTCTTGATGTGACTAGCTAACCTTTGGCCGAGTATACTAGCACTGATAGACTGTACCACGTCCAGAAGTTATAAGGGGAGCAAGATGAATGAGTGGGGATGGTTTCATTTATTGAAAGTATTATGTTTTATTGAAATTCTAATGTAATTGCTGATAAACCTGCTTCTCTGGCTTACATTCATTTCTTGCATATTTTATAAATTGATTCTGGTTACGGGGACTTAATATCTCACCCGTGGAATTAACATTTTTCAGGTGAGACCTCTTATCAGAATAGTGGTAAAGGAAAGCAGGTAAAGACATAAGCGTTTGTAACTTTGCATGCCTCTGAAATTGTGAAAATTGTATTATATATATTGTCATCATAGGATCATCATGCTTTGAAATATGTTTTAAAATAATTCTGTTTGTATCTAAATCATATGGACTAGTGGGCTAGGTGATAACCCTTATGAGTATTGTGCCCTTAGTCTTGTGTATGCGATAAAGTGAAAGAACGAAGACTAGTGAGCTGGATTTCATCTCTGTCGTTAATTGTGCCCTTAGTTTTGGGTTCGTTATTCAAGAACACTGAGCTTTTTTTTTATTCTAAGTAAAAATATATACTAGCACTTTCGTTCTCGGAAAATTGTGTGAATACGATTGTGAATTTGATACTGTGTGTGTTTCGGGCATGACTTTGATATTTGAAGGTACAATTTCGTTTCATTTAACTTTCACCTAAGGCTACTGAAATTATTATAAATCGAAACAAAATTATTTAGTCGTGGATGATGGTACAATCTTTTGAAAAACAAGAATGGGTTCTGTGGGCTCCTAATAATACCATTCGGCTTTTTCAATTATTTATGGCAGCTTTAACTGGTTTTTACACTGCAGGTTTTGTCGGGGATTCCTTAAACAGGAACATGGATTCCGTTTGTTTTACCATTTTTCCCAGCGGATGCGCTTACCAAGATACTTTTCCTCTCACATAAACTACCTCGGAATCTGTGTCTGTTTTTCCAACGGGCTATCCAAACGGAGCCATGTTTGTGTCACTTTTCTGCACTTTTAGAAGGTTCCGATGATTGATTCAAAAAAAAAGAAGGTTCCAATGCTTGCATCCTAACTTGCTAATTGCAGCGTCCTTACATGTTAATGCTTGTACCCTCAATTGTCAATAGTTTATTGTGATATAATGAGCTGTTAATGAAACGACCTTGTGTTGTCAATGCCCATACTCTCACTTGTCAATGATGGCATGCACTTTAGACTTGCCAAGGTGAGTTATCAATAGCGGAAGCTTCACTTGTCAGTACTTGCACCCTAACTTGTTAATTACAACACAATCAGTTTTTATCGCTTGTACCGTCAATGTCAATAGTTATATTGTGATGTATTATGAGGTGTTAATGAAAGGACCTTGATTTGTCAACTCTCACACCCTTTTACTTATTAAAGTTGGCATGCACTCTATACTTCTTAAAGTGAGTTGTCAACATAGGAACCTTCACTTGTCAATAGTTATACTTGTTAATTACAATACCTTCAATTGATGTTGTTAAGATATAAGTTAATATTACTATGTAATATAATATTCTAAAACAAAATGAGTAGTCAATTTTGGCACCATCACTTGTAAATACTTATATAGAAATTTCCAATGTATGCATTTTCATTGTTCAATTTTGGCCATCTGACATGGTATAACTACAGGAGTTACGAAAGGCGAATTGAATATTACAATATAATGCTAAAATGGTAAGATAAATAAGTGCTACGACATCAAAGTTTCACAATTCTCATATCACACGTACCACTGGTACGAGTGTTTGCAAGAGGTTGGATAAGAGACATAATATATGTATTTAATATCCAGTAATTAATTATTTAGCAATTACTTATCCTATTTTTGGGTAAAATGGAAGTCATATAAAAAGCCAAAAGTAACATTTGAGGGAAAGCAAGGATAAGGATGTAATATACTTTGTTGAATATGTCTAGTGAAGAGATTAAAAATGAAGATGGATCAAAAGGTCTTATGCTATTTGCACGAGATGGAGGAAACAAGTTCTCAAGGTGGTAATTAAATTGATCATGTGGACTTGCTCTTTATACTCAATATGTGAGAAAACATGAGATGCCCTAGTATTTGATTTACCATGCTCCCTTGCGATCTTGTGGGTCAACCACAAACCCCTTTTGAGCAATATGACAACCTAGTTAGTCCATCCTTGACAAGTCACACAACACAAGTGTCTGCAACCACATCATTGATGACGATGAGGAGGATTGTGGTGGGCGAGAGGCCAGTAGTTGGCTCTCGTGATCGGCCGTAACTTTTGTAGTTCTTTCTGGCATTTTGTTTCAAATTGAGAAGGGTAAAGTGGTAAATTACATCTGTACAATGTCTTGCACTCAGGTATCTTGGAATTTTTAATTATATTTTCTAATTCTTGGGACCTTATTGCAATTTTCCTATGATATTAAGCCGATTGTAACGAAAAACTGGTGGAGATTTTATCATCGTATATGTTCCGAAGAATTAGCTTATTTTATTCACCAGATGAAGTTAATAATCCAAAACGTAAGTTTTTTTAACTTTTCTTCATAACTCTTGTTTGTTTCCATGAGAAAAATAACTAAGGGATTTCTTTTGCTTTTCTCCCTCAGTCCTTCAATGTTAATGCTAAAGCTTTGACAATTCCATGTAATGTAACTCATGGCTCTATGGTGTTTGTTTGAGGCTAGCTATTATTATTGCTTCCTTCTATGTTTTTTGTTTTATTTAGAAGAATTTTTTTTACTCCTTTCCATTAGGCATGTTTTTGGGTTTTGAAGAACGATATCGATTTATGGAAGAAATTCATGATCTTTTTTTTAAAAGAGAAGTGTTTATGTATATGTGTATGGTGAAACATTTTAGTATATAATTCAACCCAAAATGGTGGAACAATATTCCTTTAGAAATGTTTAAAGAAATCTTCTATTACAGGGGAAGAAAAGATGCAGAATATGTTAGTGATTGAGAAATTTGTTATTCCATTTGTTAAATGTAGTCAATTAAATTCTTTAAGAATTGTCATAATCACTACAATAATACATATAATGAACAACAAGATACTGAAAATAATCGATCAGATATATTAAACTGATTATTATTATTTGATATTAGAAAATAATCGATCAGATATATTAAACGATTATTATTATTTGATATTAGCTAATGACTAATTGGACATTGTTCTTATCTGTTAGAGAGATTGAGCTCAAGTTGGAAAAACTTTTAGGATATGTGGCGTTATATTCATAATCAAATTCATATTTATGTTCATTATTAATAATTAGAATCATGCTTCCAAGTTCTCTAGTTCAAATCTCTTACTTAACATAGAATGAGAATCATATTTTCCTTGAAATAGTTTTGCATACTAGATTGATGCATTGATTTTCTCTCAAAATGCAAAACCTACAATATCTCTTTTCTTCTTTTTCAAATGGTATCAAAGCCATTTAAATGGTATCAAAATGGTATCAGAGCCATTTAAAATGATATCAAAATCCCGTATCACCCACATGAAATATATTAGAATATAGTATTTAATACCTCTAATTTTTTATTTTATTTTCTCTTTATTTTTTAAGTTAATATTTTTGTTTCTTTTTTGTATAGAAAAGGAAAGTCATTTAATAAATCTAAAATACATGTGTAATATTGATTCAAACAATTCCTAAGAGCCTTGGAAAGATAAACTAGATTGTTTTAACTTTTAAGTATCATCCAATTAATCATAGGTCTCCTGAGTACTCTTACCTTGAAATTATGGATCAAAGTAATCTAGTTGTTCAAAGACATTAAAGTACAATTTATTTATCATTTATAATTATTTGTTAATTTTTTGGGTAGGATTTTGATTAAAAAATTTAGTTTATTTTTATTAAATAAAATATAAAGGAAAACTAAATTTTTACCATTTAAAATTATGACTTCCAGAAGAAAACTTGATGACAATAATAATTGTGGTCAAGAACAACAACAGCAGAATTTTTTGTTTGTTTCATTTTGTTTCCGTTGTTTGATGATAGAATTCTTCAAATTTTGGGTGTTAGGAGGGGGCAAGAGTTGCAATGCACAAAATCAATTCATAAATTCAAAATTTTAAATGAAATGGAAAATCTGATACAATGAGACTTACTAGAGTAAAATGTAAATTTCCAATGGAGTATCCAATAGCATAAATGAAGATCCAGAGAGAGAAAGAATGAGTTGGGAGGAAATTGAACTACTGGAAGAGAAAAAGGAAATAAATGCTTCACAGCTAATACCAGTAATATATATTATATATATCTATTACATAAAAGAGTCGTTGTATATAATACAATTCAAGATGATTTAGCCGTTGGAACCCATTTAGAATTTTTGAATAACAAAGTCGTTCAAATGAATAATTCAATATTACTATTTGAATGAGGTCTCAGAACGAGTTGAATTGCGTCAACTCCGCAAGGATTTTGATCTATGACTCCGTCAAAGACAACTCATATGCCATAAGTATGAGACGACTTAGATTATTTTATATTAGACGGATAAAAAAAATTCTTTTTATCGAAAAGATCATGGACTCTTAAATTGACAAGGATGAGTCAGGTAATATTTTTTCTTTATAATTTTTGGCAAGTGATAAATATTTTTTAAAAAAAAAATCAACTTTTACAACTCTAAGGGAGCTTGAGGAATCAATCTACTTGGGACCCGTTTGGTTCGCTAAAAATGCGTTGATAAAAGGAAAATTGAGATTTTCCATTAGCGGCGGCTGTTTTGTTAGACATTTGAGATGGAAATTGATTTACTGCGGGAAGTGATTTTCATTCACAGGCCGGAACCCCTCTTCCCACAAAAAATGGTGGGAAGCCAAATTCAAGTGCGCTTGAAAGACGAAGTTGCCCTACGATGACATTGCAAACAAATCAACATATGAAAATAGAATGTTATCAAATCCTCACCGGAGAAGATGAGGAACACAGCGCATCTCATTCAAATGAGGTGAAGATATATCTTCAACTCATTCGAATAAGAGTTATTTGTATTCGAATGAGATTTATATTCATCTAAATGCAATTTCAGAAATTTTACTTTTTAATAAATACATATTTTTAAATTTCATTTTACATACTAAGGGTAATATGGTCGTTTGACATTATTTTTCTATTTACATTCCAACAATTTTAACTCAACCAAACACAAATTTTTCCATCAAATTATTTTTCATTCTAGTGCAAACCAAACAGCACGCCCTCAAAAATTTTCCCTCCCATTCAACTACTTTCTCTTCCATTCAATTCCATTCCCAACAATTCCTTGAACCAAACGGGCTCCAGTTGGGGTGAGGGGAGCGGAAGGAAGAGAAGGGAAAATGCTCCCTCCTCTGTATCGGGTTAAAATTTTAGAGGAGGAGAGCTCAAATCTACCCCGTCTCCAATCTCCCCCACTAAACCCCCATTTTAGCTTCTCTTTAAAAATATTATTTCATTTCTAGAAAAATTTACGTTTGTAGCTTTTCTATTATTTCATTAACGCCCTAAAGAAAAAAATTACTATAATTAAAAAATAATTTTAACAAAATAAAGATAAAAATTATTATAGTAAAAATAAATTACTATAAAATTAATTAAAAATATTAATTATATAATTTTAATTAAAAATATATTATAAAAATAAATTAAACATTTGAAAAATATATAATTATAAAATCAATTTACAAAAAATACGTTATTATAAAATAAAAATATATTTTAACAAAATAAATAATAAAAAATATATTATTCTTAAATTAATTAAAAATCATAAAATTATAATTAAAACATATATTATATAAATTTATTAAAAATTAAAAATATTATTATAAATAAAAATATTATTATTTTTTAAAATATAATATTTCATTCAATGTAAATAAAAATATTAAGCATTAATTAACCTCCCTTCCCTACTAAATAAGATATCATTAAAAATACCATTCCCGCCTTGAATTCAACCAAACCAAATAAAATATCCCCTTCTCTCCATCCCCTCTCTCATCATCCCTTTCCTTCCAACCAAACACACAATCCCTTCAATGAAATGAAGCTTTAGTCGGTATCAAAATTATTATCAACATAGCCAATATGCACAAGACTTGATATCGGCAAGCAAATACGAATCTTAAGAAAAAATTCCCAAGACTTGATCAAATTTACAAATTAGCCATCATATGACCTCAAAGTCTTTCAATTCCAGCGGTGATTTCTTCACTTGAACTAACTTGGTTATGCAGCAGCTTAAATGTGAATTGAATAATTCTAGAAACATTAAACGCACATAAAAATCATGCTTTCAGTCTTTGGCCATTCAAATTGGGGTGAAGAAAAATGGTATGCTCTCAGCAAAGACACAAGTAAACTGCCTAAAGTCGTCAGCACCAGTTAACCATGTACACAAATGCAACACTGATGAAATTCCTGGTTTTTTTTCAATATATCTCATTCAGACATTCATCAATCCAGCATATCACACATTCATCAGTGCAGTGTTCATTAATCAAATGGAAATTTAAAGAATCAATAAAGGGCTCGAGGGGTTAAGCAAAAGATTTAATGCTTAGGGGTTGCTATTTGGTCCAACAGTAGTTGGTCTTAAATTAAGGTCTGAGACAGGTTCTAAAGCATCATGCAAGTTTAAAAATGAATATAGGCCCAAATTCCTCACAATTAGCTTACTCACCCCACATTCACTGACCAAGTTTTAAGAAGGTTAGTAATCAGTTGTCAAGCAACTAATACCACACACATCACCCTCACATGTGTCTAAGGGGAAGATAAAGAAATTGACACAACTTCAAACAGCCTAGATTTTACCATATCAAGCTCAAGAGAATTAGTTTCAGCAATATCATGCTCGTGGACACCTCTATCATCATCTTTATCACAGAGAAGGCTCCCAATCAGATGCAATGTCACATATGTCATTAGCTTCTAGGGACAGCTCAAAATCAAGAGAAACTGCATGTCTTAAAGTAGCACAAGTAAAAGAGGAAGTATAAGAATCAATAGGTTCAAGAGAAATACCAACAACCTTCATGGATGGACTATCCTTGATGTAACTCAGCAGCTGGTTGGAATTAGCTTTGGGTTGCTCTTGTGAGTGAATATGTGTGGTTTGCAACGTCTGGTGTTCCGTGGTGACGCTCACAGGTCCAAAGACAGGATCTGAAACTGTAACACCAAGTGTTCAATAGACAGAAAATATTTATGAATGGTGGTTTGCCTAACTCCTCGTTGCTGTGATTCCTCTTCCTTCTCAGTTTCTAGGATTGTGAGCATCATATGCAAAGGATTTTGCTTAGCTCTCTTAGGCCTATGCTTCCTTTTCCCTGTTCTGGACTTAAATAGCTCCGTCCTTTTTAGTTGCTCAAGAATCGCTTCCTTAGGTGCTTCAATATTCCTTGAACAATCAGCATTAATTTTATTCTTAATTGCACCCATAAAAACACTACAAATACCTTTCTCAAGCACATAACGGTTATTAGAATAAGTTGAAATGATATGGTTATTGGAACCACCACAATCATGTTCAAGAGAATTGTTTTCAATCAATCTCATGCAACTATTGAAAGAGATTAGAGAAGCAACATTATGACATTGATCCTCACACTTGTTTTCAACATGCTTAAACAAGACTCAATACACTCCACATGTTCGTGCAAATCACTACCAACATTTTCGATGCAAGGAGATGCACTATGAGCAAGAGAAGCACGATACATTTCCCTGAACAAGTGTGTTTGCATTAGCAACCTTTTGATACTTTTCATCAAAACAGTCCCCACACATAATATTCTAGAGTTGTTCAATTCAGCAGCAACAACAATTACAGCGGTAGAAAGTGAATTATCATGTACATCAACATTGGAGTCAGCACACGAAGGAGAGAAATTGGAGATAGATGGAGAATCATTACCAATTGTAGAAGCATTGAGGGCACATAAAAACCATCTTTTTAGTCTAACAAATCTTTGGTCATTCAAATAGGGGTACAAGTAAGCTGCATAAAGTTGGTCTGTTAAATATCTCAACTCCCCGATTTCCTCGCTGGAATTTCAAAGCATGGTTTCCGTGTAGGGGTAAAGTTCCTCAGTAAAGCCCGATATATTTCTTTCCAACGACCTGAAATCATGAAACACAATAACGATCCGAGTCAGGCTTATATTATTACAGCTGTTCAATTATGCAATGTAGCTTTCAAGCCTAATGGGAGAGGAAAAGAAATACAAACAGGATATGAATCAAAAAATGTGAATGAAACAGTAAAGAAAACTTAGATTTCTTGAAAATGGGAAGAATTTCCAAAAAGGGGAAAAGAGTGAACGCACCTTTCATTTTTGGAATGCGTCTTCTGATTTTCTAAGCGAAAGTCTCTGCGACCGACAAATATAAGAAATTCAAATTAAGGAAGGAGAAGAGGACGGAGCGGATGACTAAAGCAATGTTGTACAAAGATGAAAAACAGAGGAGTGATGGTATCTGGGAAATAAGGATAGGTATATACACACAGTCACACACCACACGGATCGCAGGCTACTAACCCCAACAGGCAAATTCATTTTTTTTTTTTCAAATCTTTAGCAACAGTCAAAATTTGGACTTAGTGAAAATTACTAGCTTTTAAATTCAAATTTCATCAAGTTTTTTTCTTATGCTGATCGTAATTCTAAACGGTAAGAATTTAGTTTTTCTTCCTATTTTATTTAATAAAAGTAAAATGAATTTTCTGATCATAATTTTACCAGTTACAAGTCTAATTTTTATCCAACCTCGCAAATCCTTCAAATAAAAAACAATTGATTTTTTTAAAAAAAACATTAAGAAAGCTTCATACATTAATTTAAATTATTTATATTAATCATTCTTTAAAATAATTTGTTTGATTTGTAAAACAATACATGTATAATGATAAATATAAATAAATACTTTAAAATAATTTATTTAACTTCTTTAATATTTAAGAAAGTCAACTCTTCTTAGCATAATCATGTATACATATATAACTTAAAATTTTCTTATCAAAGTTTAACCCAAAAAATACACAATACCCCCTGAATCTTTTTGTCTATTTTAGATAACTTTTCTAATTTTTAAAAGTTTAAATTGATAATTATAATATTTTGTTTTTTAATTAATTCCCATGCTGTTAAATGACAATTAAAGTTAACCGACTTGTCATATTGTACTTTTTATTGTATACCTTATCATTTAAAAATAACATTTGAAATTCAAGATATAATTTTAATTATATTTAAATACTTAAAATATTTTAAAAAATACAAAATCACTAAGAATGTATTTAAATTATAAGCTTGAGGATCTAAACAGCCCTATCCACACGGTTAATCGCAAGGGTTAAGGCTCTCATGTGAAGATCACAGTCAGTTAAAAGTGATGGACTTCCAACGTCGATCTCAAGTACCATTTTGAAAGCGAACTTTAGAGATTGACTTCTAACGTAGTCCTCTCCCCAACGTTATTTAGATGGATGCAATTAAAGATGCAAGTAATGTGTATCTTTACATTATGATTCAATTTAGACACACTTAGCCTTTGAATTAATCATTAAAAAGATATAGGGAAAATTCTAATAAAAGACACTTGAATTACTTAAATTCTATTTTGGGTCGTTAAATTTCACAAATCTTTAATCAGGTTATATGACCCAATTAATGATTTAGAAATTGAGTTAAATTACTATTATACCCTTTAATTATTAAAAAAAAGTAAATTTATCAAAGAGATGTTCTTAATCGCAGCATCGCCGTGGCCAACCATTTGATATTGCTTTCTCGTGGAGACCAATTTGATCATCGGCCTGTTATCACCATCTTATGACGATGTCGTTGATAACTACCACCACCGCCGCCGCTACCGTGTGTTCGAGTGCAAGACTTGTAACCGGCAGTTCCCATCGTTCCAAGCGTTGGGAGGTCACCGGGCGAGCCATAAGAAGCCTAAGCCAGCCGTCGCTACCGCCGGAGGCGTGCTTCATCATGATGACAAACCTAAAACCCATGAGTGTTCCATTTGCGGAGCGGAGTTTGCTATAGGGCAAGCTTTGGGTGGGCACATGAGAAGGCACAGATCAGCTGCTCCAACTCTTAATGACAACAAAATGACCACGTTGAGTAGCACTGATGGTAGTTGTCTTGATTCTGATCATCAGATTCATAGCTCTTGTGATGAAAAGGAGAAGAGAGTTTAAGTTTTTTAATAACTAAAGGGTACAGTGATAATTTAACTTAATTTCTTAATCTCTAATTATGTCAGACAACCTAATTAAGAATTTGTGAAGTTTAACAATCCAAATTAGAATTTGAGTAATTCAAGCGTCTTTTATAAGGATTTTCCCAAAGATATACATTACTAGCTTGTTAATGATGATTTAAATTCTAAATAATAATGTGTATATTGTTATTTAATGAATGAAAGGCACTAAGCATGTATAAACATATATATATATATATATTGTTATCAACAAGATACAAATTACCTGTATATTTAAATGCATCTATCTAAGCGTAACACTTGACCTTTTATTTATACAATGATTTCCGTTCATGGCAAAAAAAAAAATGCATATACCCAAAGAGCTTCATTGAAATCCCATTTTCCCCCCTTCCTGAATATCTCGTTAAAGGCCCTTATTTTCCATATCAAAAATAAAAAAACCTTCATAGTCATGTTTTCTGCTTTGTTGTGTTCATTTTTATATTAACCTTTTTGGTTATTATCCATAGCTTTAACGGGGGTGGCTGCAATGGGCACAAATACTTTATGATTGTATGAAAAAAGAAACAAATGCCTAACAGTTACTTATGAGTAAATTATATTAAAAAACTTTTTACTGAGGTACTTTCATCTTAGTGTCAACAAATACATAATTACATAATAGTTCTTCATAACATGATGAATCAACATTACAATTGTTACCGAACTACTTTCATCTAGTGTCTCACAGTGTTTTAAAGTTTGAATCTACAAGGGAAATCAGGATAAATCACCAAAGGTAAAACTGTTCCTCAAATCTTTTTCATGCAAATGCTAATTTAGAAAGCATACTTGTAGAAGTACCTTCTTCACTAATCACTTTTGCAGCGGCTTCCATCAACACTTGAATTCTTCTTCGAAGCTCTTTGCCTTCATCACCTTCAGTGAGAAAAGTGAGGGAAAATGGATTGCCTGAAATGAATCCAAAATGCACAGTATGTTGTGCATTGGAAGGATCTTATATATATTAGCATAATACATGGTTCCAGAAGTCATGCAGTTGAGAATATCCTAACTGAACCTATCATGACCTTACACCTGTACAACTGTGTAACAGCAAGGAAAACGCTCTAACAGACCTGTAACTAAGTTTACAGAAATAACCTGTTTACACAATGCAAATCATAACTTAACATTCCCCCTCAAACGAGAGGGTGCAACTGTCAGCCCGAGTTTGCTCTTAAAAAATTGGAAATAAGACTGAGACAGAGGTTTAGTGAAACAATCTGCAATCTGAAAAGCTGAAGGAATATATCGGACATCAATAAAACCTGACTGAACAAGATCTCTTACAAAGTGCACATCAATTTCTATGTGCTTGCTTCTAGCATGTTGAACAGGATTGGAAGCTAAAGCTCTGGCACTCAAGTTATCACACCAGATTACAGAAGGCCATTTGAGAAACAAACCAATTTCTGATAGTAGAGACACTATCCATCTAATTTCAGCTGAATCGTCTGCTAGACTTCTATATTCAAACTTTGCACTTGACCTCGATACAACTTTTTGTTTCCTGGATGACCATGAAATTAGAGTGTTATCTAAGAACACACACATTCCAGCCATGGACCTTCTGTCATCAGTATCACACCCCCAGTCAGCATCTGTATAACCAAACAGTTTTAAGTTTTTGAAGGGTTTGAGATGTAACCCAAGACTATAGGTACCCTTCAAGTATCTAAAAACCCTGTAAGTTTTAAGTTTTTGAAGGGTTTGAGATGTAACTCTAGAAGAAGGTATTCAACTCAGGTGGATCGTTGTGCTCCTGTCTTGCCTCCATTGGATACAGACCTCCTTTGGGTGTCCCTTGCATCAAGAGTAAGCCTGTTTCCAGATCCTTCACATCACAGCTATGATCAGTGAAATTCACATGCACATTGTTATCCTTTACTAGTTTATTTACACTCATCATATTCTTATTAGCTGAAGGCACATATAACACATCCTTGAGCATGAGTTTGGATTTTGCACAAGGAATAGAAAGAGAGCCAACGCCTAGAATAGAACTTTTCTTACTGGTACATGTAGTAAGGTGACACTTACCAACAGGAGTAAGTTGATCCAATTGCTCAGGCTGTGGAGTTACATGATAGTTTGCTCCACTATCCATGTACCACGATGGGTCCACTGTTGAATATGGAGTCGTAAAGTAAGCCTGTGGAGCAGGGTAATGCTCAGCAAAAGCAGGTGATGAAGCGTGGTCATCTCTGTAGTAACAGGTAGCGAACGTATGTCCTGAGCGTTGACAGTGATTGCAAAATGGTCGTGCACCCCTACGGCCACAAATGCGACCACCACTGCGATAATGACAAGGAACACCACGCCAGTTTCTGGAACGATCACGGCCAGTACCATCGTCCCTCTGAGCAAGATTCACAGAAGGCTGTATACTCAAGGTGGAAAAATGATTCAGTTGAGTCAATCTACTCTCAAAAGCCAGAAGAGCAGCCTGGGCCTCGATCCAAGTAATATCTGGTTGGTCAATCAGTTTAACAACCATAGCGTTATACTCTGCATCCAGTCCATTTAGAGTATGAAGAATCAGATCATCCATCGCAATTGGAGAACCAGCGAGGGCGAGCTCATCTGAGAGGCTCTTCATTTTGTTGAGATATTCATCCATTGTCAGGGAGTTTTTCCGTGTGTTGTGCAATTCATTTTTTATCACCATAACTCGAGCCTTTGTAGATGCACTTGTGAGGGTACGAGCGCCAATCCAAAGCTCAACTGCCGTTTTACAGTGAAGGAGTTGAGCTCCAATGTCCATTGTCATTGTGTTTCTGAGCCAGCCAACAAGAAGACGATCTACGACAAACCACTCAGTATAGTCCGGATTGGGCTTCGTTCCAGCAGCATCCAAAACAAGCTTTGGAGGAGCAGAGGAGGAACCATCGATATGGCTCTCAAGTCGGTTGCCTTCAATCAGAGGAAGGACAATTGATTCCCAGATCAAGAAGTTAGTGCGATCCAGCTTGATCGCAGTTGTCTGGTTAGAGGATCCAAAAATAGTGTACGCTCTGGGTGCTGCAGAGGAGGCAGTTTCAACAGAGGAGGAAGAGGAAGACGAAGACATGCATGGTGCGAACGGTTTCTTCGCTCTGATACCAAGTGAGAAAAGTGAGGGAAAATGGATTGCCTGAAATGAATCCAAAATGCACAGTATGTTGTGCATTGGAAGGATCTTATATATATTAGCATAATACATGGTTCCAGAAGTCATGCAGTTGAGAATATCCTAACTGAACCTATCATGACACCTGTACAACTGTGTAACAGCAAGGAAAACGCTCTAACAGACATGTAACTAAGTTTACAGAAATAACCTGTTTACACAATGCAAATCATAACTTAACATCTTAATATTTTCACAACCCTAGCGACTTCCTCTCTCATCACAATCCCATTCTTATTCTCATCACCCTTCGGCCTCACTGCAACCTTAAACTGCTCTGTCAGCATCACAGCGTTCATCCTCTGCTCCGCAAATAATGGCCACACGATCATTGGCTTCCCATTGGCAATAGCCTCAAGCGTGGAGTTCCACCCACAATGAGTCACGAATCCACCAGTAGATTGATGGTTCAGAACATCGAGCTGTGGGGCCCAAGATGGGACCACAAAGCCTTGACCTCCTGTTCTTTCGAGACACTCTTTGGGCATATAGTCGAATAGGTCCTCCTTCTGAGCTGAATCAGACTTGGAGCCCTCATGACCCACAAAAACTGGTGGCCACTCATCTCTAACCCTAAAGCTAGTTCATGAAGCTGGTCCTGTGATAGTGAGGCTTCCAGCACTCCCAAAACTAATGTACAAGACAGAGTTTTGCGGTTGCTTGTCTAACCATGTTAAGCACTCCGAGTTAGTCGATGTGTTTATTGTATGGTTTGATCCGGTCTGTAATGTTGGACCCATAGGATAAACCGGAGGGAGTTTATTGTGTGGTTTGATCCGGTCTGTAATATTGTCTCAGGCTCAAGATCTAGAAAGCTGTGCAATATGATACCATCTGCGAAACGTTGTCGTTTGCTCATGTGAAGGACTGTTTTATAGGCTTCACTTGATCTTTCAAGAACTGGTTCTGGGAGATCCTTGCCTTGAAAACTTACACAACCTACATGAAATTTCAGAAAGTTAATTAACTTCCATGAGTTCCTAACGTGTCTATCTCCAGAGAATTCGAGTTTTGAACCTCAACTTTCCAAAATATTTTTTCCTTTTTTAATCATCAGATTCTATAGAATGATTTAGTTTTAGATTTTAAACGATTTTCCCCAAAAAAAAACTCTAAAATTGTGCAGTTTTATTTTTTAAAATAAAGAAATATCAAAACTGCACCATTTTTACGTGTAAGGTAATAAAATGTCATTCATTTATATATATTCTAATGATCAAAGGGCTAAAAAAACATAAAATATTCAGAAAGTTGTTGTTTTACATAGGGCATTAGAGAACATTAGAGGGAGGTACATTAGAATAAGTTCATCACAGAAAATTCTAGGGACATGAGGTTGAGACAGCTCTCGGAACCCAGTCGAAGGATCCATCTTGTGCTCCTCGTCAAGCTCAGGAAAATGGAGGAAAAAATACAGTGAAGCTGCAGATTGAAAATGAAAGACATATGACTTAAGGTTAAATTGCTTTGCAATGTCCAATGCACAAACAGAGAAGGGATCAGCAATCATAGCGACAAGGCGAGTCTGAGAACTGAAAGAACTCAGCAGAGTTTTATGAAGAGATGGAAGAGAGAGTGTGACAGTACGATGGATTTGGGTTACTGGGTCGTTGGTTTTGAGGTTGTCGGCACTGAGATGGGGAAGAACACCGAAGCCTATGTTTTGTGGGAGAGATTCGAAGTTGGAGAGAGTAGAAGAAGAGGAAGGGCCAAGTGTGGGGATGAAGAAGGTGATTTGGAAGTGAGGATGGTGAAAGACGAGTCGTTTTGATAACTCAATGAGTGGAACGACATGGCTGAAGCCTGGAGATGGAACTATGGCGATGCAAGGATTATTATTCATTTTTTGGTAAATTAATAATATAATTTTTTGGTACATTAATATCCCCTTTCATATGTAACTCAGTCTCATGTAGCAAAACATCCTGATTAGGTGACGATGTGAGGCCCAAAATATATTAAGTTAATTTAATTAAGTGCCAAGCTATATGATTAATAATATAAGGCTCATCACAATATTTATCCCAAATCACATGCCACAAAGGGATTAATAAGTCCCAGATGAAACAAAAGCAAATTCATTAACTAGCACGTAACTTTAATCCCAAAATTATCCAATTCATTAAAGTCAAACAATCCTCATTATCATCCATTTACACAAGCATTCAAATTTAACTCCACAATTCACCCCAAAATATAAAGCAGATCAAGATGATAATTAAAAGAAAATCCATTTATATGGAAATGTTGAACATAATAAATTACTTATCCATCAAAATTTATAACCAAAATAATTCTGACAGATAGTACACGAATTGCCCATAATAAAAAAGCCTAAAAATTCTCATCGATTAGTCCATAACTAGGGGTGCTCTCAGGACGGGACGGGATCAGGAAATACCAATCCCGATCCTGATTCCGAAAAGAGTTCGGGATCAATTTTTGATCCAGATCCCAATCCCGATTTTTCTTGAAAATTCTGGATCGGGAATTTCCCGAAATTTTTTTATATTTTTTAAAAATATATTATTAAAATATATTATTTTTGGGATCGGAAAATGCCAATCCCGATCCCGATTTTTCCCGTTCCGAAAGCTCGAGATCGGGACGGAAAACTCGGGATCGGGAAATGTTGAGCACCCCTATCCATAACTACTAGGAAATCCATCCACACTCACGTGCCATGCTACTTCATAAAAGTACGTAAAGTCACCAAACTAGTGCCAATATATAGGAATTAATGGGTAACTAAGAGCTTGTCTAGGTTCACTACGTGAAATTTAGGTTTCATTTCAAAAGTTAGGTTTTACTCTAAAATTTAAGTTTTGTCTAAGTATAAAATTTTTTTTGAAAAACTATTTTAGATACAAAACCTTAGTTTGAAACATAGGTTTGAAAAGCTATTTTCTTCTCAAATCACATCCTCTCTCCTAATAAATTTTCTCTTTTGAACCTTTTCTTTCTTTCTCTTTCCTCTTTCCTAATAAACATCCAAGTATTTATGAAATTATGTGACCAAAACCATATGCTTAAATCTTTAATGACCAAAATAAGAAGATAGAAAATATGAAATTAAAAAAGAAAAAAGAAAAAAGCTTAAAACTACATGGACACGTTATACAAAAATTGTTTACATATTATCTTATCTACTTATTAAGCAATTTTATCATGATAGAGTCGGTGACATTGAAGCAAAAATTTATAGTGTTAGCATCAGATTTAAGTCTTTTAAAAATACAATGACTAACATTTTTAAATAGAGTGAATTTAAAGTATGAAAATCACCACATTTAAACTTTAAAGACTAAAATCCAAATCAGGATGGAGAATAGGGACCAAAGGTAGGCTTAACCCATTAAGTAAACTTGCAAAACACACAAATTTTAGCTAAAATTTCTTATAATTAAATAATAATGCCTGTAAAACCGAGAAATATCAAATTCACTGTATAAACTATTGTTGTGAATAAAGTCCAATTTAATGATTTTTTTTAGCCAAAAACCAGAAACTGCTACAATCACTCCCACAGGTCCTAAATATCCTAGACATAGGCCCTGAATGTATTGTAAGTACAATATAAACAAAGGCCTCTATTCATTTATTCAGAATACGACGGAGTACCGTGAATCCCCAGAACCTAGATGCTGAAGTTAGTAGAGAATGAACACCGGAAATCATATGAAAAGTTCAGCATTC
>JANTPZ010019464.1:0-12535 GCA_025593235.1 Vachellia pachyceras | reverse complement strand
AGCTTAGGTGGGTACTGATTGATTTGATGAGCATTGAATTCAAAATTAAAGGCAAGCCAGCTTCCCATGGATTAAGGGCAAAGCTTGTGACTCTTTCACACTGATCAATATTTTCTAAACCCCAAGACTCGATTCTCTCGTACGTGTTTCCCCAGTCGTACATATATATATATATATATATATATATTCATCACTCATATGACATGAAGGTAGGATTTGCATCTTTATTTTCTTCTCCACATCCATTTTAATTGATCAATAATTAATTTTTAGGGATCGTTATTAGTTTGTCCTCCATCGCTAAAATCTGATCCATTAGCTTCATGTATGGGGGTTGGCAGCAAATAATGTATATTGAACTGTTGCTTGATACTTTTACGTTACTTTTACTTTTTGGGTTGTATGATAATTAAGGGTTTCGTTGGGTAAGCATCATCGTATAAGAACTCGTTTAGAAATCTGTTTGAGAATAGCTTTTACAAAATTTGAGGTAAAACTTATGTTTTATATAATATATTATGAGAAAATAGCTTTTACGGATTTTAAGGTAAAACACAGGTTTTAAAAGGTGATTGTATTTTGGAAGTCATTAGTTTTTACATGGTTCAAGATAAACAGTAAATAGGAAAGAGGAAAGATAGAATTTATTATAAGAGAGGGTGTGATTTGATAAGAAAATAACTTTTTCAAAACCTATGTTTCAAATCTAGGTTTTATTACAAAACTTAAATTTTAAACAAATTTGAGTACTTTAACAAAACCTAAGTTTCCAAACGGGAGTCTAAACGTGCCCTAAATACGAAAAATATCATACTTATTAATGAGGTTGAGTCTACCGACATGGTGAACCGAATTTTGAGTTTCTACCGAAGCATGTGTCTACATTTGGTACAATGTATTTTCAGTAAGAGGAAAGATTTATTAATAAAAAATATGAAAAAAATTATTGAATAGATTTTAGTGTCAATCAGGGAACAACATTTGAAGGATAAAAATAAAATAAATCAATTATATCCTTTCTATAGATTGTTACATTTGTTCTGAGTTTGATAAATTTGGAATCAAAAATGGGAAAATATCAAAGGCTGGCCCATATATTGGATATGGTATATCCACTTGGGCTATTTTTGGACCTTTCATTCATTCAAGATTTTTTCCCTTCCTGTCGGCTGTTATATAGATGTATGAGATTTTGTTTTGGGGACAATGGACACGTGTCAGAGCTAATTTTCATAAAATAAAACTTTATTTTCAGTTCGAACTTAAAAAATATTTAAAATTATAGACCAATCCATGATGGGTCCCATTTTTATGTCAAGATAGTGGTATATGCAAAGAGTATGTATAATAAGAAAGGATGGATGGCTACATATTCCATATATGATATAAATAAATTTGATAAGATATCAATTCAACATGAGCATGCAATTTGGTTAATTAATGAGAGATTATGCTTTATCCGTTTAATTCTTATATTTTCATTGATATTCTTTCAATCTTAACTTCATTTATGACTTATTTTAATTATTATCACAAGGCACTCAAAAACCAGATTAGTGCGTTCAATGATTAATTGTGTTTAAATTGAGGTTAACTCAACAGGTTCATATCAATGGATCATAAGTAAAATAACATATTTAATTAAAATATACAGAATACTCATATGTAGGTATGGAAAGAATAATATGTAAATACAAAATGCATTAATTTTCAAGTAAATAAAATATTAATGTATAAACTATACGGTATAATATAATAAACCAAAGTTACTGAAGTATGGGATATAATATATGGACTGCAATTTCTCTGTTAACTCAAAGCGTAACACGCCGTTTCAGGTTTAATTAGTAAGGTAAAAATGAATTCAATGCGGCCAAAACTCTTAACGTTGATTGGCGGTGGTTACTGAGAACAAATCGTCCTTTGGCGGTGCAGGTGTGGTAACTTTGAAACCAGTGGTTACAACAACTCATCCATTGGCGTTGGTTACTGATATAGACTGTAATATTGACAAAGGGTTAATTTCTTATTAATTGATTTAGTTAGATAGTTAGAGATTAGTTAGTTAGCTATTTAAACGCGTGTATATAATATACAGATGTAATCACAGTAACATGATATACAAATCAGAATATTTTCCTCTAATTCTCCCTCTGTTGAACTTTCCCTTTCATTACTTTGCTTTGCTGTACTGCTCCAAACCTTATTACGGTGGCAGTGATAATGAGCATTCCAGGGGTGGCTTTTCTGAAACTGAACACAAGGAATCATCTTTCGGCGGTGACGATGAGCATCCTGGTGGTAGGGACGGCGGCAGATTCGACGAACAAGAGGATGTACGTGGAGGTCGGTTCTAAAGTGCGAATGCCTGCGAGCTTTGGCTTTGTCAAGCATATTGTGAGCTTGGAGCTTACTTGTGTGTGTGTGTGTGTGTGTGTGTTATGTTCTGTAATGTTAATATATTAATCCAATTTCATTAATTTACTTTTCCTAATATTGATCTGCATAAGAATCTTTTGTTGTTGAATTGTTAATTTTTCTCCAAGCATACAAACACCGATCGTAAACCGGGGGAGAAATTAAATCTGAATTGCTCTCTCTCTCTCTCTCTGATTCTCTCTCTTTTAAATTAACCTTTGTATGATGGGTTTTCATTGAACTATATCATTTAGAGTGCCGACATGAGAGAGCAGAAGCACTGTGTGAGGAAGAAATGAATATATGCTGTCGTCTCGTTAGCCTCTTTCAATTATGTGACATTTCCTTTACGCATTAAAGCAACCTCACTTTTGCTCTCTTCCACCCTTTATATTTTCTTTTTCTTTTGTTTTTAAAATCCTTTCCTTGTTCATGTAATTACATTATACATACATCCACACACACACCTATAGGAATCATCAGCAACTCTATACATCAGCAGTTTGTGTGCTTGTTTGTTTGTGTTATATGGAGCCAGAATTGGAAGACAATATGATCAAAAGAAAAAGAGAAGACGACGACGAGAGTGATGCATGTGGGCTTTGGGCAGCGAGAGATAGAGAAGAGGAAGTGTTCTTGTGCAGAGAGACTCCCTCCATGTTCATCCTCTCTACCGAGCTCCAAGGTCTCCCTATCTTTCTTTCTCATCACTCATTTTTTATTTATATGATTCATATGTTTGTGATGACTTTTGGTCTTTCAATAGCGTGTGAAATTCTCCTTAAAGTGATTTTTCACTGTTTTAAACATACTCAAATAAATGATACTATATGAATTCTGAAGCTAGCTAGTACTATATACACATGTAATGCATCATTCTCTTCTACATTGTCAAAATGCACAGCATTGAAATTTAAGTTTATATGCAATTTTTAATTTCACAAACTTCTTATTTTCCATTGTAACACCCCCCATTTTAAACTATAATTTTCTCATCCAAAAATCAGGAGAGTACATCGAATGTGTGACTAAAAGATTCATTTAAACTATATTTTGAAAAAAAGACGAAGAATATGTGCAACTGTAACCTGTGATTTTAATCTATTGAAATTTAGGCATGGTCTATATAGTTTATTTAAAAAATAATATGTAAATGTTATAAACTTGATAATCTCATAATTTTCCTTGAGGATATACAATGTACACGGTATTTTTGAAAAGTGCTGGTTACAATAGAAATAGCATTGAGATCATCATCATCAAGGAAGAAAGTAGAGATCAGACCCCCAAAAAGGAAGAGAAACTAATTCATCAGAAGCTAGTGATTATGGGGGAGGGAGTACGCAAGAACCATGAACAAAGTTTAGGGTTAAGAAAAGCTTTCAGAATCCCTAATGGCGTGGTTCCGGATCAGATCAAGGCCATGTACAGTGAAGAGGAATCTTTGCTAGAAATATGCATGCCCAAGTTTGTGAAACAGATCTGTGGGGTTCAAATTGAAGAGGTAAAGGAAGAAGAATTTCGAGAGTCAAGCCACAAAGTTATCAAAGAGTTTAAGGTTGATATAATTGAAAACCCTAATAGGGTACTTGAAATTAGAAATAAATATGGAGAAAGTGATTACCAGAGAGAAGAGGTTGATGGCAGGGAAGAAACAGACGAAGTGAAGAATTCAGAAGTGGAGCTTAATTTAGGAGAGGAAAGCCTAGAAATTTCTAATGAAAATATTGTGATTCAATCATTAGAGGAAAGTGATAACTGTGTACTTGGAACGGAGGTTAATGAAGAAATAATTTCAGGCTGCAGAAAAGAGAAAGAAATTGAAGCCACAGAAGCAGAGAGGGTGGAAGAAGATGACAGATTTGTAGGGAGAAAGGTGAAAGAAATTGAAGAGCCTAATTATGAAATTGAAGATGGAGACGTAGAGGTGAAAGAAGGAACTGATGAAGAATCACTTCAAATGAAGACAAGTGACACTTTTGTAGATGAGAAGGTAGTGGAGGAATTTGAAAACACAAAGCTGGGGGGTTCAAAAGAGATTGGTAACGAACTAGGGTTTGAAGAATCAATGGAAACAAAAGTGAAAGATCTTCCCAAGGAACCAAAAGAACCATTTCAAGTGGATGAAACTGGCATAACTGAAGAGGAAGATCAACAGATAGATTTTGAAGAGCCTATGCTATTAGGACACGTGAAGATGAAACATGTGAGAAAAAATATCAAGCGAAGACAGAAGCATGAAGTAGAAGCAAAAAAGGAAGTGGAAGCATTTGAAGCAACGGTTAATGAAGATAAAAGCAAAATATATAACGATGAATATGGCGATGAATGTGGAAAGCAAGGATCTGAAGATTCTGATATTAAGCTATTCAGAAGCTCACAATTAGAGTCCCCATTAGGTACACAAAATAAAAGTGATGAGGTTATTGGACAGAGAGAAAGTCATGGAGGACATGAAATTGAAGTGGAAGTTTATGAACATGGAGATGAAGTAGTCCAAATCAGGGAAACCTCTCAAGAACTAGATGGCCTGAGAGATGTCCAAGTGGAAACAAATGGAGATGAGAAAGCTAATGAACAAAGAGATGGAGTGTACGTGGAAATCTCCAAGGAAATGGATGATGAACTGGAAGATATCAAAGTGGAAGCAAGAGAAGAGGATATTAAAGCTGAAGCACAAAGAGATGAAGTCCACGTGGAAATTATCTCTCGAGAAGTAGGAGAGAGAAGAAGAGAAAGACAATTAAAAGAAAATGAAGAGAGGAAAAAGTTGCATGGCCCTTTGTTCGTTGCAGGATTCGCCTTTGTTGTGTCTCTTGTAGTTTTCTTCCTTCGCCATACAAGAGTTCAAAAGAGGTAGACTTGTAAGGTTTTGATGATGTCTCCTCAGTGATGATATTTTAATAAAATGCAATTATGTTTATACCATTTGTTAATTTACTACTTTGCCTAACTTCAAACTTGGTTATGTCACAATAATTCATAGTTATAAGTTACCTGTGATCAACATATAACTATAGGTTTGCTTGGTTAAATTGTCTACTCATTGTGGTGTTAGAATATACAAATGGTTTTTTTTTCGCTTAATTTTCTTTTATTGTAGGTAAGTGATGTAATATGGAGAAGGAAGACGTGAAAAGAAGCAAAAGAAAGAAAGGTTATTATGGCATCCAAATTTGATAGCGACAATTCAGCGAAGAAGAAATTAAAGAGGTGACCAACATCACATGACATGTCATTGTTATCTCACTTTCCTGCGTGAAAAAAGGAAAGGTTCAGATTTGCTGGTTCAAAGAGAAGGAGGAAACAATAAGAGCAGAAGAACTAAATTAAACTTACCAAAAAAATAAATTAAAACTCATTGGAAGCAAAATTTTTGTATTGTTTTATGTATAATATGATCATGATATAACTAACACGCGAATTGATGAAAGAGAAAAATGGTAATTCTGTATATTTTTCTCAAGTTATCAGTACAGGACCATACAAAGACAGAAGAAAAAATATGTACAGTGCAGTGGTCAAGTTGGATGACAATTGTTATGCAACTAACTAGAAAATAAAATAACTAAATTACAATCAGTTGGAATAATCTAGTTCAAGTAACTAAATCTATTAGCCCCCGCACGCTGGCAAGTGTATGTTGCTATCATGCCATACTTGGATAATAAATGGTGGAATAGATGAGGATTAAGGGGTTTTGTAAGTATGTCAGCCA
This sequence comes from Vachellia pachyceras, assembly GCA_025593235.1. Classification (NCBI taxonomy): domain Eukaryota; kingdom Viridiplantae; phylum Streptophyta; class Magnoliopsida; order Fabales; family Fabaceae; genus Vachellia; species Vachellia pachyceras. Next base: position 6,399 of record JANTPZ010019464.1, on the reverse strand, counting down.
AGTGATGTTTGCTTCGTATGGGGAGAAGTCGAATGATGCCAGCTTGAAGTTTCTCTCTGACCAAATGACAATCCAATTCTATGTGCTTGGTTCTTTCATGGAAAGTGGGATTGGCAACAATGTGACATGCAGATTGATTGTCGCAATATAGAACAACAACAGATGAGTATGGAACACGAAGGTTTGCAAGTAAATATAGAAGCTATTGAACCTTACATGTGACAGATCCTAAGGCACTGTATTCAGCCTCACACGTCACAGATCCTAATGGCAACAATGTGACATGCAGATTGTTTGTTTAATGATTTTGTGAACCGTGTGATTTTGAGGATTTTGAGGAATGGGATCTTTAAAAGATAGAAACATAATTGTGATAAAGATGTTTGAGTATAAATGCAAAGATTCATGAGAGGCCATGAATCTTCAGGAAAAAAGGGAATGGTTTTTTTTAATTTAATGTATATATGAGATTATTTTGATTATCATTACATTGATATGTAATTATGGTTGTGTGGATTAAATTGTGTTTTGAGGATTTGAGCATTGGATTATTCGAGTGGTATTGTAATTTGCTTTGCCGAAATATAACCACATTTAAGTTATATCATATGTTTATATGGGTTGTAAGATGTTTTTGAAACATTTTTTTAACTGTAACTATTATTTTGGTTATAAAAACCGTCATGTGATGATTCATTTGTGAATTAACATAAAATCACTCTTGTGATTTAAGCTTCGTATGTTTATAAATTGTTGGTGAAGTGGATAATATTTTGTTAATATGAATCATGTTTTCGATTAATTATATCTGGTAATGTTATGTGACAAATGATAATGTGATAGGCAATGAGCATATGGATATATGTGTTGTTGAAGTGTTGTGATTATGTCACTAGGTTTGGGTTGTGATGGAATTTGGGAAGATGATATTATTAGTGAATCTCAAAATCTATGACAATAGTCTCCATCACTGATCATAATTGTTGACCTCATATTAAATCTTCTAATCTTGGACCCAATTGTGGTCGACTTTAAGAATGGTCAACTCTTGTGAGTCTTGAACCCAATTGCGGGAGATCACAGAGAGGATGACACCTTTCAGTTTTGGACCCAGTTGTAAGCAACTAGGAAGGGGCTTATTATGATGGTTGACTCTGATCAATCTTCTATCATCGTAAATTAGAGTTCATGATAGGTGATATAAGGAGGAGTCTGGTGGAAGGAATTGTATATAATATATGATATCCTGTGATTGACTATGACACTTGGATAATATGATTGATTCATGTGGAATTTTGTTAACCTGTCAACTCTTTATACTATACTAAGTTTGGCATTTAATTGTAAATCAAATCATCTGTTTGGTGACATGCTTTTAATGAGTTTATTCATGCTTCACCTCTTATAGTCCTGCCTGTATACTTGGTGAACTATTTGTTGGTTACTAGGAATTTATGTATAATCCTGTGGTTTTAACATTTTTCAGGAGAGAGCCTCAGTACGGTTAAACAAGAAGGAAAAAAGCCAGATGCATGCATAGTGTTGTATCTTTCAGTTGTAGAGCCTCTTTCTTTGAAACATTCATGTGAGAGATGTGTATATTGTTATATATTTAGGTTGTGCATGCTCTTCATGTTATTTTGCTCATTTAGATATTGATCTAACGCTGCTAATTTGTTTATACTAGTTTATGAATTGGGCATAGCCATTGTTCCCTATTTGGGAAATTTCAATTATGGATAATGTATTTTGGTGCTAGAATGACATTGGGACATCTATAGGTTAAGAGAGCTTTTAATAAAAATTATGTTTGAATTAATGTAATTAGTGTTTTTATTAAATCTGTTGGAGGCAATTTGAGGCACCAGTAAATGTGATCAATCAAACAAGGGAAATTTACAATTAAATCCTAAATAGGAGAATTAATGAATGAAAGGTTCCAAAGATTCAAAAAATTACCATAAGATTTCAGGAGTAACTGCTGAGATTGCTAATGAAGGCTGGTAAGGTTGTTAATAACAACTTCAGCAGTTACTCCTGGGACCTTATGGTAATTTTTTAAATCTTTGAGACCTTTCATTCATTAATTCTCCTATTTGGAACTTAATTGTAAATTTTCCATCAAACAATGAGTTCATCTGAAAATGGTACAGAAGGAGGACTAGCGAGATTGCCCAACAAAATAGTTGAATGTGATGTTTTGTTTAAATATTTATCCAAAAATTTAGTTATTGATAGAATATATAATGCCGCATTGTACAATTCACGTAATTATCTATACCTAGTGGGATAATGCTTGTAACTGAACGTTAATCTAATATCAAATGTATTATTATATTTAGTGAAAATTGTGTGATTTTCTCTCAATCAAATAATAAATAATCAGCAATCACTTATATATACATATACCCACTAATACAACGAAATTTTGATCACTGTGTGTGTTATTTTCTCCATAAATGAGAAAAGAATAAAAGTGATTTGCGACTAAAATTTCAGTATTGCTCTGTGGAGTCTTGCGTCCAAATCTCAAAAACTCTAATGGACGACTTTGATATGCTAATTGCACTCTGCATAGATGAGGCACTATTTAATGATTTTCTATCATCTATTCAGTATAGACGTGATACCAACTTTTTCTCGTATATGGACACTATAAATTTTATTTTTTTTCACATATTTATCTTAATATTCTTGTATTATTTCAACTTTATATTATTATGGCTCTTTTAATACCCAAACATTACCATATAATCTTGTCAGTAAAACTTGTCTTTAACCTTAATAACTACTCCCTGAGCACACCGATGATTTTGATAATATCTCTCCACTAGCTTGAATCATCAACTTGTATTATTTTATAGTTAGCAAGGTGGGGATTCAAGGAGCCGAATGGAAATTAAAAGACAATAGTATGGTAGGACTAGGACAGAAGGTGAGAGAATAAAGGCTGTCCGTGGGTACAGGCTTTACTGAACTTTTTTTTTTTTGCACAGTGAAAGTAACGGAGGCTATTAGTCTTAATAATATTTTTTACAATACGGTAGAGAACTTTTATGTAAATCGAGGTAAATATGTGGATGAGATTATCCCATTTTATGAAAAAATGCTGTTGAATGTGCGTTTGACTTTTTTAAAACGTTATTACAAACAAATCCGTTATTTTCAGACATAAAGCACTTCAATTATCCGGTCAGCATATATATTAATAATAGTAGCGTGAGTTATAAAATTTTAAGTAACTAAGAATATTAATTAGCACTACCTTGTACTATGGTTGTATTCTAAGTTGTTGACTTTTGTGTATATATTTCTAAATATTAGTTTCAGCGTGGGGAAGAAGTGAATATATACTTTCCCTCTTTTGCTAAACCAACGTTTCCATTTTCAGACTCTTCTTGTTCACTGCCAATCTTTCGTTTTCGTTTTCTTCTTTGTTTGTTTTTTTTTTAATGTGAGCTAGAGCTATGGCGCTTGAACTTGGACTCAAAGTTACTAGAACCAGAGCTTCTGATAATGCCACTTCTGTCTCTGAGCTTCGCATTTCCAAAAACACATCAGGTCCAGTCTTCGTCTCCAAAGAAACTCACGCCTTCTTCATCCTCACTTGCTATCTCAAAGGTCATTCTATTTCTCTCTCAATCCTCTTTACCTATGTGTTTGTGTGTGCGCGCGTGTGTGGTTTCTTCCTTCCTAATTTTGATTCCTGAGATTTATTTTTTTAATGCCCCTTAATTAATAAAGATATTTAATTCTTGTGAGATGAAACGCTCTGAATGTTTGATGATTTAGGAACTTTGCATCTTGTATACTACAGTAAGCACTGATGGAATTTGCAGGTTATGACAGAAATAGTTTTCAGATCAAGATTGGTGAGGATGGTAAGGAGATTTCCATTAGTGGAGGGAAGCCGATTCAGGAAGTGTTGATGATGGGGAGGGCAATAATGTTGAAGAAAAATGTGAAAGTTGTAGGGTTTAGAAAGATTTTTAAAATCCCTAATGGAGTGGTTTTGGATCGGATCAAGGCCAAGTTTGATGAGCATGAACCATTATTGAAGATTGGCATGCCCAAGTTGGTTAAAGGGATATGCGCGTGTCAAATTGAAGAGGTGAAAAGTGAAGGATTTGGTGAGTCAAGCCAGAATCAAGCTTCTGAAACTGGGGAAAATGAGTGTGTTTGCAGAAAGGAAGAAGGATTATCTGATAAGAAGCTTGCAGAATCTACCAATGGGGATGTAACTGCTGATACAATCCGAAAAGAAATTGAAAGGCCAAGATGTGAAGCAATGAAGAAATCAGAACTTGGGGAAAATGCAGATCGTATTCCAAAGAACATTGGAGGAGAAAGCCCAGGAGTGTTAAGGAACATGTGCTTCAGCCATTGGAGGAAGGTGGCATTGTTATGCCTGGTAGGCCACCTGGGACCACCAGAGAAGAAAAATTTGAAGGGGTAACAAGGAAAGAAATTGGAGAGGTTGGTAAGTTTGAAAATGGAGGCAAAGATGAAGAAAGGGAGCGAGCAGAGATGAGTAAGAAAGGCCTTGAAGCAGTTGAGAGATCTCAAGAGGGAGGGGAATCTGAAAAAGTGTCTGCTGGTTAAATTGAGGTTAGTGGGAAAGACAAAGCTGCAGAGCTAGAACAGGGAGAAATTCAAGAGCCTAAGTTTGGAACAGAAGATGAAGGTGAACAGAGGGTGAAAGACATGCTTGAAGAGACACAAAAAGAAGAGACTGAAGAGAATAAATTTGAATGTGAAAGAAAGGATGGAGAGAGGGTGGGAGCATAAATTAGCAAGGAAGGACTTGAAGCAATAGGCACTGCGATGGAAGGAAGGGAACCTAAAAAGGTTCTTGCAGGGGCTTTTGGGATTAATGTTGAAGATATCATTCAAGGGAAACAAAAGAAAACAAAAGAAAGACATTGAAGAGACTAAGTTTGAAAGAGAAAGCAAAAACAAAGAAAGGGTGGGAACAAAAATTAGCAAGGGAGGACTTGAAGCAATAGACACTACAAATGAGGGAAGGGAATATGAAAAGGAGCTTGATGGGGCAATTGGAGTGGATGAGAAAGGCATAATTGATAAGAATAAACAGAGAGGGGTTGAAGAGGCTAAGCTCGAAACTGGAGACAGGGATGAAGAAAGGGAAGGACGAGAAAGTATTATGCTTGGAACAGAAGATAGAGGTGAACAGGGGGTGAAACACAAACTTGTAGGGGCACAAAAAGAAGAAACTGAAGAGACTAAATTTGAAGCAATAGAAACTAGAATGGAAGGAGGGGGAACTAAAAATGTGCATGGTGGGAAAATTGAGGTTAGCAAGGAAGGCGTAGTCAAAGGCATTAAACAAAAGAAAATTGAAGATAAATAAAGGTTGAAAGACTGTTATGGTCCTATCTGTGCTTTCGGAAACAGAGGAAAAGAGAAAGGAAATGGAAATAGAAGTACTCTATCAAACAAGAATAGGTATCTCAACTATTCTACTAGGATAGCCCAAGAGAATCTCCGCTAATCTGAAACAAATAGTCATTCATATATTCATGAACAATATTACAGTAGGCTAAGCTATTTATAACAATAGTAATGCAACTAACTCCATACATTCTAGGACCCATACGCATGACTAGCCAGGAACATCCCCATTTACTAACCACCTAGTAGTGCTCCTATTCTTTTGCTAAAACTGACCCACTACCTATTAAGTAATAAAAATAATTCCATTAACTGCTTCCCTACTTATCTTGCCTCCTATCAAAGACATGGTTGGAGGGACACAAAAGAGATATATTCAAAAGCTTGAGCCTGAAACTGGCAAAAGAGATGAAGAAAGGGTGGAACAGAAACTAGTAAGGAAGGACTTGAAGCAATAAGTATTGCAACAGAAGGAGGGGAATCTAAAATGGTTCTTGGTCGGTTAATTGGGGTTAGTGGGGAAGACATGATTAAAGGGACAAAAGAGAAAGGAAGTGAAGCAGCCAAGTTTGAAATTGGAGGCAAAGATGAAGAAAAGGTGGGAACATAAACTAAGGGAATAGGTGAAGGAAGGGTGGGTATAGAATCTAGTAAGGAAGGACCTGAAGCAATAGGTACTACAACAGAAAGAGGGGAATCTAAGGTGGTGCTTTGATAGGGACTTTGTATGGGCAAAGTCCCACATCGAGTAGTATGGGCTGCTTGAGGGGTATATAAGCTCTTGGCTCTCCTACCTCAACAGCTAGCTTTTGGGGGAAGGCTCTCCAAGGGTTTGTGTGCCTATCATTGGTATCAGAGCCGGTTGTTGACGTTGGCGAGAGGGCTACCGACGGAGGGTTTTGACCGGCAGGAGGCCGAGTGAAGTGCCGTGGAGTGCAGCCGACGAGACGTCGGCTCTCCGGGGAGGGTGCATTGATAGGGACTTTG
>JANTPZ010019444.1:935-19812 GCA_025593235.1 Vachellia pachyceras | reverse complement strand
TGGAGGAGGAAGCAGTGTCTACTGATGACGAAGACGAGCTAGACATGGTGCCGCTAACGAACCTCGCTCTGATACCAAGTGAAAGAAACAGTTGTATGAATGAATTGAGCAGCTGAATTGCTATTGCTCAGAGTGCCTTCACATATATATTATGCAATATACATCAAGTGGGCTCTGTTACAACAGAATTGGATCAGGCGTGAATAACAGAATGGAATAACTTAACCTATAGCTATCTGACACGTGTTTGCATCCTCTAACAGAAAGTTTCTTCTATTACAAATGCCTAAATGCCCTTGATACACTTTATAATCTAACAGGCCCAAGTATGGGGATGTTCCACTATTTCAACTGTTTTAAGGGCCCGTTTTACACGTAGAATTTATTTTGATGGATATGGATATGAAAATAGATATAGAAATTGATATGGATTTGAAAATGGAAATGAGGTTTAAAAGTATGATTGGTATGTCATGGAAATGAGACTTCTTTTTATATGAAAAGACCTAAAAGTCCTTCTAAATTAAAAAAAAATCTTTAACATGTTTTTTATTTTTTTTTCCAACTGGAAGGCTTGCTGGACACTACCATTGTTCACGGCAATCATCACCGGCAAATGGAAAATAAACCAAATCCAAGGAGGAAACCGTTGAGAGAAGGCGAGCTCGAAGCTTTGTTCAAAATCTTGAGAGAAGGTGAGCTCGAAGTTACAGATCTAGACGAGTCGAATCAAGCAACGGTGGGAAGTTACAGATCTGACGAGTCGAAACTTGCAACTTTGGCTGGAGATCATTATTGTCCTTGCTGGAGTTAATTGGAAGGTTGGAGGTCAACAATGAGACGACGGGTTTGCGAAAAAGCCATGTGGATGAGGATCTTGTCGACGTTGTGGATGCTCGGAGATCGTCACTGTCATTGCCGGAGATCGTCATTGTCGTTGCTGGAGATCGTCGGGGATGAGGACTCGTCGCCGTTGTCGTTGGTGGTTGGGTTTGAAGGAGGTGAAAAGAGAGGGTTAAAATTAGAATTCCATGGATAGTATGATTGAGCTCAAATCCACAATTTTGATGGAAATTAATTCTATACCCTCATGAAGTGTACCAAATAGACTTATGCCTCGTTTGGTACGCAGAATTCATTTTAATGGATATGGAAATGGAAATGGAAATGGAAATGAGGTTTAAAAATATGTTTGGTATGTCATGGAAATGGGGTATGATTTTTAAATGAAAAGACATAAAAGCTTTTCTAAATTAAAAAATCCTTTTTTTTAACTTTTAAAACTACCTAAATCAAATTAAAAAAATTTTAAAAAAATTTTTAGATGGAATTATCAACATGGAATTGGAAATCCAAGCTTTTCATGTGGAATTGAAAATCCATGAGTTTGATGGAATTGGCTTCCATGTGGAAGCCAATTCCATCATACCAAACATGCATGGATATGGAAATCAATTCCATTTCCATATTCATGCCTCCAAATTCCATCAAACCAAACGGGCCCTTACAGTATGGAATTGAATTCCATTTCCACTAGCTCATTTCCACCATACCAAACATGCCCTAAGCTTTTCGCATATGTTAGAATTATGCATTTTCTTTTTGGCAAAAAAAAAAAAAGAGTTGTGATTTTCTAATCAAAAAGTAATTGGGTGATCAACCTTCCCTCTTATAAATTTATATATTTAATGCTCTAAATAAAATTACAGATTAAGATTTTGAGAAGAGAAAATTATGTCTTTAAAGAAATAAAAAAATTATTTGATGGTAATTATAAATATACAATTATTAGGTTTATAAGAAGGGAAAAACTTTCATTTACAGAACAAAGCCAATGTTGCAAACCATGAAATATGGTCACTTCAAAAATCTTATTAGCACACAAAAGCATGATGAAGATGGTTATTATTACTTATTGCTGCAGTAGACTCTTGAGTAGTTTCCTGAATGATTAATTGAATTGGGTTGCTGAAAGCTCCATAAACCTTTCCAGGATTCTCAGAAGAACTCACTTTGACACCCACTCATAAGAATCCCCCCTTCTACAACACTACTATCCTTTCTAGCTCCAGCATATGCCTTGTAAATAACCAAACACACCATATGTTCAGATCTATACTATGAATGGCATTGTTTATAAGAACAGTTTAACTCATCTCATGCTCCTTGTAATACATAGGATTGACATGGAATCCATGGTATTAATATTCAATCCAACTCACTGATCCCTTGGTCAGTCCGTTCAAAGGAGTTTTGGAATTAACCATATTAAATTTTATATTTTTAATTGAGTAGCTGAGTAATGTTTTTTACATTTTTAATTTGTAAAATCATGTCATCTCTCTTAAACTCATGCTAACAATAAACTTGGTTGAATTCCGAATTTTTGAATTTTTGCTAATTGTTTCTATTTGATCATGTTTAGTGACTTCACATATAAACTTCATAGAAGTTTTTTTATTGAGTGTGATGAATTATGAATGTTGATAGATTTAATTTCAATTATTTAGATTTACAATATATTTAAATGAAATTGTTGTCAATTTTATATTTTAATTATTTAATTATGTACTTTTAATACATATATATTGATAAAAGTAAACTCTCAAACATGATTTCTTGAAGTTCAGGGGCAACGTTTTAAATGACTAAAACCAAATGGATTGAATAATTAAATTTTCCATTTTTATATTCCATTACACACCCCAAGAAACGAACAATATTTTACATCTTACAAATAATATGATTTCTCCAGAAAAAACATAAAATTGATGGAAGAAAATTTTTTGTTTACACACCAACAATGGATGGAGTCACAAATAAAGAGGCTGAGCATTTTGACAATGCATCCGAAGGCAGAGGTTATGCTATAAACAATAAAGGGTACGAGGAAGAAAATTGAAGACAGAACTCCGGAGCACAGCCCAACTCTCGTGCATGTTATTTACAGGAATTGGGAACCAAAAAGGGGGAAAATGCATGATCAATCAATTCTCACCTACCTTCACTAATGTGACGAAGGATTGGTTTAGAAGCATCTGCAGGTGATTGGTTTGCAACACTAACTGTGCTGGCGGTGGTACTTGTGGATGAGCTATATTGACTTGTACCTGATCCCTTTGTGGCCAAGCCAGTCATGAAGCTGCTCACATCATCAAATTTCCAGTCTGTCAAGTATCCAGGCTTCGAAGTTACGGCGCTCACTTCAATATCTCCAGAGAGCATTGCCACGACACGGGACATCGACGGCCTCAACAATGGAGATGATTGAGTGCACAGAAGAGATATCCCTACAATCCTTTTTACTTCTTCCTCGTTGAAATTTGTTGATAGTCTAGGATCTGCCAGTCCAAGTATACAGTTGTTTTCATACAGCTGCCAAGCCTGTCAATCCAGAAATAATTAAAACTAGTTAAGCCCAGAAATCATTGGAACATAATAGAAGAATGTTTTTTCTTTCTTTTAAGCTGTTAAGGATAAGATTTTTGGAGTGAGTTTTCAAAAAATGGAAAGCTGAAAATCAAATGATCTCATGACTTGTCAGCACTATGAGCCTGGAGATTGGAAAAGAATCTATGTTCTGTTTCTGTGCCACTGCTAAAGAATATGGGATGAAGTGAGGAAAATTTAATTTGGCAATAAGAACACATCAGAACTCTTCCAGACAAATGGGACCCATTCACAATCTCCAACAAAGTGAGTGAACTGTTACTCGATACCATATCACTTAATCGGTATTGAAGATATTTAGACATGTTCCACGAGTTTGTCAAAAAAGGTCCATATTGCTCAAGTTAAAGGAAGCCTTTAGTGTATGTATACATGTGAACTAGGGCTGGTAAAAGGGCTAAGAAGAGGAGCCTTTGGGACTAACCGTTCGAGCTTTCATGTGTTTTAATTTAGAGCTTTCATGACTTTTAATTTAGCCGGTTTTATTTTTTACTACGGCTTTATATTTCCACTGCTTTGTTATCATGTGTTCTTACAAGAATGGTTTGTTTAATCTTAGAGTAAACACTATCTGTCCTCACCTTGTGTGGCAGAATGATGCTTAAAGACTGTTTTGAAATATGACTTGAACAGTATATTGTGTTTTTTTCTATTTCCAACATGCTTCATGATAGAGTATAAAAATTGAATGTTTTCAGAAACTAAATGCATCCTAACAATCAAAGGAAATCAAGAGTAAGTGCATACCCATTCTAGAAGATACATCTTCTCCCCTTCCAGGCTTGAATCAGAATTTGGCCTCCCACTTACAATCTCTAGGGCCAAAACGCCAAAAGAAAACACATTTGCTTTCTCAGTAAGGTGCCCACGCATGGCATACTCCGGAGCAAGATATCCACTATTTAGAGTTTATCAAAACAAAGATATGCAAGTATTAGCATAAACAAAGTAAAACATGCATAAAATTTATCTAACCTAAATGAAGAAGGAAATTAAGTCTGGATAACATACATTGTCCCCGCCACTCGGGTGCTTATATGGGTCTTATTATCATCGTATAATTTGGCCAAACCAAAATCAGATATTTTAGGGGTAAGCTCATGATCAAGCAGAATGTTACTAGCCTTCACATCACGGTGCACAATACGGAGTCGAGACTCTTCATGAAGATAAGTTAAACCTCTAGCTACACCCATGCAGATATCATAGCGTGTGGGCCAGTTGAGAGTTAAACTATTTCCTACAACATGCAAGTGACATGCATAGTCAAAATAATAAATATGAACAAAAAGGAAGGCAGATAACAATCGAGACATACACAGGCATGAAACAAACACAATAACTAGAAAGGCTAACATGATCATGACATCATACCAAATAATGCTTGATCAAGGCTCTTGTTTTCTAAATACTCATAGACCAGAAGTCTTTTATTTCCTTCAAGGCAGCATCCGTATAATTTAACAAGATTGCGATGTTGCACAGCAGATATAGTTGCAATCTCAGCTACGAACTGGCTCTTTCCTTGATGAGATCCTACAGATAGTTGTTTCACAGCAATTACTCTTCCATCACTAATTGTTCCCTGATATAAAAAAGGAAAGTGGTCATTCCACTAAATAAGGGCTTATGTTGAGTTCTGATACCATAAATAAAAACTTTTTTCGTCACCATAATATAGACATAAAGTTTTTAGTCATACAACCCTATAAAATCCATCAGTAACGTAGACAATGAAGAGGCATACTACATGCAAGGCATTGTCAATTTGTCATCCCAAGTCCCATCATAGAATAATCACCTTATAAACAGGTCCGAAGCCTCCCTCTCCTAGTTTGTTGCCAGGGTTGAAGTCATCCGTAGCATTCTTTAACTCCGAATAGCTGAAAGTGTATGGCTTTGTATCGAAACCTAAAAGCTCTGCAAGTTAAACACGAACAAGGTTATGAGCAGAATGAGAAACTGATAAGGGTTCATTCAGTTGCTGTCCCCGTTTTCTAATAAATTTAGTAGAAAAACTTGTACTACCATGCCTACTTTGCTACAAATTAATATCGAAGAGAAGAAATAAGGTAAAAGAAACACTATAGTGCGAATTTCAAGTTGAATTGAACTCATGTTTCTTGTAATATTTTGGTTATGTCAAGTGCAAAACAGACAGAATGATAGAAAAATGCTTTGATGAAACTGGCAAGTGTCCGGTCATTGCGAAAAAACACAAAGAAGATCGTGATTGGATCCACGTATGTTTGATAAAAAGAATAATCTTCTCCTTTGAGACTAATAAAAAAGGAGTTCATTACGGTATGTCCCATCAGTTAACAAATTTGCTGCATGAACAATCACTGACTGCAATCTGAGATAATATTCATGAAAATGCACAATTACAATCTAAATAGTCAGGTATATGCAGCAGCTTTTTCACCTTCTTCACCATCTCTGTGACGCTTTCTTCTCTGGATGATACCAAAAACCGCTAGAACAGACAGAAAGCATAGGACTCCAACACCAACAACAATTCCCACAATCAGACCGGTTCTGTTCTTTGCACTGCCTGGAGGTTTGTTACTGACAGTGGGAATGAAATCTGTTCAACACATAAGCAGGCCATATCAAGGTTATACATCACCATTTTAATATCTTGTTAAATCAATAACTGAACTTCTAGACTACTGATTATTTTGTCAAGTTTTACCTGGGATGGCGCTGATTGCTGAAATCAGAGGACCATAAGTACCTTGAGCTGGTATGCAGCAGGTCCCTTTTCCAGCCCAAAAGAGATGGATCTCAAGAAAGTTTTCTGACACATTAACCTGAAAATCCTTTCGGACAGCTCTAAAAGAGGCACCCCCAGCTTCCCTTTTTATGTCAAAATCCTTCAAAACACGATTCCCCTGGAATGGGACAAAAGAAAAGGAAGCAAATAAAGGAGGTATAAATAAGGGGGGAAAGGAAAAGGCAGGAATTTCAAATATCAACCACAATAAAAGTTTGTGATTTCAAATATTCAGACATCTTCCTGTTATAAAGATCACCAAGATTCCTCTAAAATTAAAAGATATGATACACGAATTCTCCCAAAAAAGGATAAAAACACATAATGATAAGCTGGGGGTCTAAGATTCCAATGTGGCACAATAACGAAAAATGTCATGTTCCGGCAAAATAAAAAACAAGAAAAATGTCATGCAACAAGATAGGTTCCTTTTCAATGCAAAAACTTGAGCTTTTTTGATGAATCTCCCTGATATTTCTTAGATTTATGTGTTGTTAATTACGGAAAATTCTAAATGAAACATGAGCTTTGTAATTTCATGTTTGAATATTATAAACATGGACTGACAAAATGAATGTGGTTAGATTTCTATTCTTGTTGTAGGTTTGCACAACCTTCTTCAAATGTTATTCAAGAACATATGCTATTTATACATGATGCTCGATTGTCATTCATTTCAAAAGTTCAAGACAAGACCAGTCAGCTAATGATTAGTGGGACTTGCTCTGCATATACTAATCCTTGTATTTGTCCTAACCTATAAATAGACGGATGCGGCGCTTCTCTGAGAAAGTTAGTGACTCCCATTTAGATTATTACGTTATAACATCAAGCATTGCCTTTGGATAAAATCATATGCACCTGGATATATATATCAAAGACCCGTCTTCCAAGGCTTCTCCATGTAGTAGTATCTAGAATAGATGTTTCTGCGAAATAGAGGGAAATGTTATAATTCCCATTTTCCAGGCCCAAGCCAAAATATCTTAATGAAGAAGCCGATAGCCGTGCTGTCTGAAAGAGCTCTGAGTCCACAGTGCCAGTGAACTGATTGGATACAAAACTTGTGTATAGAGGATTGCTTGACCCGGTAAATAACCCAACGTTGCTAACTGCCCATCTTGTTGTATCAGTAACAAAATGCGTTGCAGGACCAAGTGTCTCGTTATCTCTTTCATAAGTAATTCCTTCCGTCGATCTAATTGAAGGACCGCCGCACTTGATTGCAAAGTCGTAGTCTGAATAGAGACATTAAGGAGGGCTATTTCAATGAATGAACAAAGAGAGTAATTATCTTGACCTAATAGACTTCAGATAGAGTTTGAAGTTTTCTTGCATGTTTTACGGAAGAGAAGCAGACTCTCATGTGTCAATCAAGTCTAACAGTTGTGATGCTGTGTTGGGATCTAATAAATAAAATCTAGTCAACCAATGATGTGAAAAGTTATTTGTCGTCCTTCAATGCTTACAATGTCTCAAATATAAAGCATTCCCTAAAGTCCTGCACGCATCATATTGGTCCCAACTTGAAAATGGGTTTGCAATTTGGATATAAAGGAAGACATGAAAAAGATATATGCAGAGGTTTCATGTCAATTAACATAAAAACTTAGAAGTCTGTCTTAGTGGAGTTTGTAAGGTGAAAACGTCTTGCTCTACACTTTATAATCTCAATAATACTATTCATAAAGGCTATATGAGATTGATCTTCCTTTTAGTATTAACTAGATGCGTTTACTTGAGGATTGCACAAAATATAAGCAATGAGAAGCACTATTTATAGCTTGTGAAAAGTACATTTTGCAATAGATTTTATACTTAATATTGAGATATTGATACCAGAAATGGAAAACTAGAGATAAAAGAAGTACTTACATATTCCAGCACCACGAAAACAAGGAAAATTTTGCTGCATACAATTGAGTCCAGAAGGAAGGCCACTGCAAGAGAAAGGGTGTTATTTAAAGAAACAATAAAACAAATATATATTAACTATTTATTCATGATCGGAGCCTCTCAACAGAAAGTAATATTTCTTGTGCTGTCAATTATATTTTTGTTATCATTTCTTAACAATGTCTATTCTTTGGCATAAAAAATATGACTATTCTTTGCTATTACTTTTTAAAATTTAAAATAGGGGTATACGGGTCATTTTTTATTTGCAAATTTAATATTTTTTCATTATATGTACTAAACAAACGCCAACTGAAACATCTTTGGTGATGCCCATCTAAGATAAGAACGAAAAAAATTTCCAGGTAGCATTAAAAAATGGAGAGCGTTGAATTCATGAAATAATTAATTTTATTTCAGAGGCTGGCACTACTGTAATAGGATGATTTATTGATCACACCACCTAACATGAAAGCCGCTGGCTAAACATGGATGCAGCAAAAGCCCACCACACCTTATGCTAACATTACTTAATTAAAAGAATGGAGGTAGCAAGGGTTGAACTCAAGATCAGTTCATGATAAAGCCCAGTAATGGCTTTAATAATATCTCTAACAACTTCATATATGCACAACCAGGATTGAGTGATAGCAAAATCATGGCTTTGAGTAATAGGTTACTATCTTTATGCTTGAAAAATAAATGTCTCAGATGGTAAAGAAGCTTGTCAAAATCTTAAAAATAAAAGCAGCGAACCTATAACTCTTGATTCACAACGGCCAATAAATGGGAAAAAATGAGATCAACATTATTAACAAATTGATACTCTCTCTCAAATCCTTAATATAAGATCAACTGTAATAAACAAATTGAACTAAAAAGTGTATCTTATATTGAATGGAAAGAGTATCCAATAAGTTTCAACTGGTCAAATGTCGCTGTGGGTCATCATTAAATAAAGGGTATAAGAATCACCTGCTATTTGAACCTTCTATTGTCAGGTTGTTAGCAACCAAATTTCTGCAAACAAGACAGCATAGAAATTTGTGTTGTTTCACCATAGTATACAAGCAAGCAAATCTTTAAAATGTATATTACTATATACAACACAATTTTCACTCCACAGCAACAAAGCCTTGTGTCACTATGTGGGGTCGGCTACTAAATAGGGGGTAATTAATTTCAACATTTTCTGCAAATAAAAATAAGCATATTTAAAAGAACATGTTGTTTCTTGTATTCCTGAGTAGGAAGAGAACAAAGCAGTAGTGAGGGTGAAGAGCCCAAGAAATCTGGAATGCAATAAGTGGAATAAACTAGATCCTACATCAACTCCTATAAGTATTGGGTATTCGCATCACAATAAATGGCAAATATTCTGATATTGATGATGGGATTTCCACTGTAGGTATTTTGCAGTCAAAAATTACTTATGATGTTTTCTTCTATTTCAACTACCTAACCTAGTTTGTATCCCACGCATAACATCTCCATCAATTTCACTGTCATCTTGTAATGTCAATCCCAAATGCCTAAACTTGGCACTTGTGGGATCCTTCATGCAAACCAATCCTTACAAGGAAGTCTTTTGTCTCACATTTTGGCATTCTCAAACTAGATGTTGCCCCCTCGTATATATCCTATTGCTTTGATACACATAACATGAGCACCTTTCTCTTCCAAAGCTTTTCATACCACTTCTCTTGGTCATCAATGAAAAGCATTTTTTCAGGTCAATGAAAATCATATGTATATATCTCTTTCTTTACTCTATACTTTTCCATCAACCTCCTTTGATGATAAATAGCCTCTATTATGGACTGTCCTGTCATAAATTCAAATTGTTTCTCTGAAATAACAGTCCCCCCCCCCCAAAATATGAGCTCCTACTTTTCCCTTTAATTTTGCAGTTTTATGCAATAGTAGTTTACACAGTTCTGGATATCAACGTTATTCTTGTATAGCACCATTAAAGTCAACAAAATCTGGGTCTTTTGTTTTGCTTCTTGCCGCGTTATTCAACGTCACAAGGGATAGACCTCTTGTCTCCCTCTATATCTCTCAGTTTTCTTCTATGAATAAAATGTCAACTTTTAACGAATTAATATACTAAATATGATTTGTACATAAAAAAATGCATATTTTAAGTTTCAAAGAGGGCTTGCCATTTAAAAGACTTGAAAGTGAAGCATGGAACTTCTGAAACTATCAAAAAAGGACAAAGAAGTAGTGGGACAAGAAGAAATAATGACAATACCAAGTCACTTACACTTGTAAATTTTGTTGGTTTACCCAAGAGGGGAGGCTCCCTGATAGATTGTTGTAGGACAAATCTCTGTAAGCATTCATTCAAGTTGTTTAAGTAAATACCAAATAGGTGATGGACAATCCATTGAATAATTAAGCCTTTAATTACTATTAGTGTAGTATCAGCAGCATAAGTTTAAAATTGACATGATTTTACCAACTTCTATGTTCACAGGCATCAAGGTCATGAACAGGTAGAGCTTAATCTTATAGATATATGGATATAGAATTAGCATATTCTATGTGGATGCCCCACAAGATACATAGTCACCCTCTAAGTTTGAAAAAATAATAATGCTAAAATTTAGAAATACATGAGGTATAAGATTTGTTAAGCATAATAATATTAATACAGCTGTGCACAAACAAAAATAATATTATACTCCATTCTTAATGCCCTACGATGCTGTAGCCCAAAGATGTCAATAATACTCACATATTGAGAAGAGTAGGGCTTATCTGAGAAGGGATTGTACCATTGAGATTGTTGTTTCCAAGAAACCTGAAATTGAAAAATAAAAAATCATTAATCCAATTATGAAAGCAAGCAAGGAAAACCATAATTCAGCACAGCATATATATTACAAGTGTGCTAGTGAAGTCAGATTGAAAAGTGATCCCGGAATCTGTCCTCTGATGTTATTGAAGCTCAGATCCCTGCAAGAACCAGCATATATAATCATCTGGATTTGGAACACAAACACAACTCAAGACCATTGATCTTTTTCCCTGTTGAAAATAGTAACGATAACAACAACAACAACAACAACAACAACAACGACAGTACTGATAATGAAGATAAGATGGATAGTTGACCCAACCATTTTGTTCCACATAAAACACATAATATTAAAAGAATAAAAGAGAATTGGATTATGGAAAATTAGTGAAGAACGATGGTGAACTAGCAAGTTAATCAGAAGCGAGTTGTTAATGTCAAAGACAAACATTGAGTTATAATCACAAACCACTCAGCTTGATGAAAATTTCAATTTGAAAGAATTAGCATTATGGGTTGTCCTATAGTTAAGCGGTACAAATACTGTCCACAAAATGAAGTATTTATTGAGGTTGGAGATACTACCACAGTCTGATTTGATTTTTCCCCCTGGGAAACAAGTTGAAGAAAAATCACAGTCTGTGCTTTTGTTCTTTTCATTACATTATTGCCATAGGCAATTATTTGAGACTATAGCTACATACCAACCCCAAGAATCGCATGAAACAAGATCATTAAGAGATAAATTTTCATAAATGTGCATCAGGATTAAGAAACTAAGAAAAGAAGTAAGAGGCTGACAGGATCCCATGAAATTCCACCTCTGATTTCAAGGGCAGTAAGGCTAATGGCTAGTACTGACTAGCCTATAAGATATATGGATAGTTTACAGATATCCATTCATTACATGAATAGGGAATAACTCACAGCTGGGTCAAATTTTGAAATTCACCGATATTGGATGGAAATGAATCAGAAATATTGTTGTTTCTCAGTACTCTGCAAGAATGTTGACCAAATTGTTATGCTATATTCTACAACAAAAAAAGTGTGTGCGTGTGTAACAAGCAGATTACAAATTATTAGGGGACTCATTGCCTTTCAACTTACAAGACAGTTAAAGACTTCATATTCCTTATAAATGCCAGTGAGGAGCTTCCATTAGATATTTCACTTATTCTCCTGCATTGGAATTATAATTAGCTCCTATCAATATGCAGAAATGCGGGCAAGTAAATAGCGACGGAACTTACAGCTCTGTAAGAGAAGTCAGATTGCTAAACGATGATGGTATTGGGCCTTCAAAAGAATTACCCTGAAACCTCCTATTAAAAAAAATATAGCAATTCTAGTCAGTGAGCACAGACTTAAGAAATCAAACCATTAACACAAATAGTCTTAGCAAAACATATTTTAACTGAATACTTCTTAGCTCATATGTGCTTTCAAACCCCTTTATAAACCACCAGCGGAAAAGCCTAAAATTGATGACAAGGGGGCCCAAACTAATTATCTCCAAAGTGAGACAATAGATACTTCTGATTAGAGAGTCTCAAATTTCATTCTAACCAAATCCGTTACATTCCTTGAAATGACACACACAGTTGAAGGACTTCATGCAGGTTAGCTGGACAAACTCAATGCTCATTAAACATCAAACAGTCTATCAGAATTTCCATGCCACTTCAGAATGTTTAAGAGATTCAACGTCCAAATTTCAAGGGGGCAAAAATGGTGTTGATAATATTGTCTTACAAGACTGTAAGCTTAGACCAATTTCCTATGAAGTCAGGTATCCTGCCTGTGAGTTCCATGTCTGAAGCCCATCTGGACAAACAGGAAAACTTTTAAACGTATTTCATTTTTAACATTAATATTATCATGTAACAGACAAGACAAAGAGACAATTTCTTACACTGTCGCCAGGTTTCTAAGATTACCAAAAGTGGGAGGAATCTGGCCACTAAGTCCCGAACTATCTAAATAGCTGCATAGAAATTTTTATTGAAATTTATATCATCTGCTGATCATACAAAAATCAATAAATTGACATAATCCAAATGAGTAAAGAATTGTAACTTTTCTGGCATATAAGGAGCCTCACTACACTGACTTGAAACAGGATTGCCAGGAATGTTTCCAAAAATAAATCGCCAATGTTACCATCAAATATATTTGAAATGTAATATACAAATTCCAATAATGGGAAGAAAGGATTCATTATTTTTTAATTAAAAATCATATGACACATACATACGTGAGAAGCAAAATAAAATGCAAGTTGTTTTATCCATTAGTTTTACTGTAACCAACAAGTCTCAGACATTAATTCTTCGATTAGAAGTATTTCTAGAAAATTGCCAGCAAAATACGAGCCAGCATGCAGCTAGATATATTCTACAGAACATCAAATGACAAATTAAACACGTACATGGCATCTCAAAGATTAAAATTTATGGATTTGAGACAATGTATTTCCTATAAGCCCTTCATTAGAAATAGAATTCCATACTTCCAATGGGGGACTCTTTCAATTTGGTCATACGGAAACTATAGATACATAGTGCACTTACAGTTGTTCCAATTTCACGAGCTGCCCTAGTTCAGATGGTATAGAACCAGAGAAGTTGTTGGATGAAAGACTCCTGCAGAATTAAAACATAACTAATGGTCTTTAATAACATTCAGCAATAAGCTGTCTCAACATTCAACAAGATACGTGTCCCAGAAAACCATAATTCTAATAAAACAGAATGGCCTTTAATAAGCTACATAATTGTCCTTCACTGTCAATTGCAGATATTAAAATGCCCGTTCGAAACAAAAAAAGAAGAAGAAAAGAAATGTCACTTCTGAATAATATGATACGATCAGAACATAAGGCAAAAGCAGCAACAATTTCAAAGTGGCTCAGTTTCCCCCCCTTTCTTACCAAAAGCTGCCAGTTAGATCACTCGCAACAACATAGAAACAAAATGAGAAAGAGAGAGAAAAGAAGGAAAAAAGAAATTGCTTCAAGGGGAAGTGGATGACTTACAATACTATTAACTCGGTAAGATTTCCCAATTCCTTGGGAAGCTCCCTAGATAAGGAATTGATGCCTAAGCTCCTAATGGGGACAAATTACAATGAAGTGAGTTCTTGGGTATTTATCATAAGGCACAACAAGGAAATCCAAATTCTCTCTAATTAATCGGCCTTACATGTACTGCATACGAGTTAGATTTCCAACGGTTGAAGGTAGAGGACCCGTCAAGTAATTCTGGCCAAGGTTCCTGATAGCAATTTGAGGAAACTTTAGCATGCTAAGAAATGAAGAAAATTAACAAGGAAAAGAATCAATCGATTACAAAAAAACTCAAAACCCTTTCAAGGATTTTTTGCAAGAAATTTCAGTAAAACCCAGCTTGAAAAATTGGGGAGTTTAAAAGGCATACAAATTGGTGAGGTGAGTGAGAGTCCATAGCTCTTCTGGGATTTCCCCAGAAACATCCAATGCATAAACCCTCCTGCCATAAAAAAAAAGTCAAAAACAAATGGGAACAGTGCAAGATCAACAATACATATAACAGACAAAATCAGTAAATCAAGTTAAGGGAAGATAGAGAGTATACAGTGCAGTAACGTGGCAAGTGCCATTGGAACAGCTGCATTTGATAAATGGATTGAAGTCTTCGACGGCGGTAGTGCTGTCGATGGCTCGTCCGCTGCACGGTTCACCGCTTATATTCCATACATTTTCTGGCGCCAATATTTCCCATTTGTTGAAGACTGAATTCAAAGTTCTCGCTGCATAAAAGTTCCAAGTTTCGTAGAAATTACATTAGATGAAAAATAATATTTCCCACTTCTTTTTTCACCCATGGGCATCGGGTTTTTACTTGATTAACGGTACAGAAGTACTATATCCAACTGATCCCAAACTATCAAAAATACTCTATAGCAAAATTTTAAAAACCAGATATTGAGTTCTAAGATTGGTACAAAAACTTCATAACCAATATATATAATACCTCTCCTTGATAATATAACTTAGCATGATTTTTTTGGGACCATGCATGATATGATTGACTTTGTTATTCACGAATCAATTATTACTCATACATGTATATATGCAGGACCATCATATCGATAAGCACCACATTATAAGATATTATATTTATGAAATTTTTATCAGCATCTGTTGCAGTTTCCTACGTGAATGCTTTTTTTTCGGGCAACACACACAGAGAGTGAGAGAGAGAGAGAGAGAGAGAGAGAGAGAGAGAGAGACCTTCAGAAGGATCTGTGGTAGCGTTTTGAGCTTGTGATGATACAGAAACGAAGCAGCTGAAGAACAGAAAAACAGCAGAAGCAACTGCAAAAGAAGCTATTACAGGTGAAGACGACGACGCCACAGTAGGAGGAGGAGGAGAAGGAGCCATGTATGTATGATTAAGAAGCACTTGATCGACTATATATGAAGACGAAGACCGTAAGGTAGCTTATTATGATGACTCAGAAGCTGAAGAGACTAATAGAGATACATGGGAAAATGATGAATAGGGGGCTTTATTTGAAGGATTTTCCGGAGGATGGTATAATATATGCAGCGCCACCATGATTGACCTTGCTCTCCCATATAGATATTAATTACCATTTGACTACAACAATACGACTTTCATTAATTAATTAATTAATTAATCAGGTTGTTGTTGTTGTTGTTGTTGGTAAAAGAAAAAGAATTATCCGAGTTGTTATATATGTACTATAGGACGGAATGCTATATGTATTTTTATATAGAAGGTGGCAATGTATTGGCCAATCTTGGTGACCCATCTTCATGAAGGTGGCAAATTAATAAACTCCCACTTGTTTCAGTGATTTATCAAGTTGCTTTCACAAATCAAAACATACTTCACTGTGGAATTTTGTTAGTTCTTTGTTTATCTGCTATAGTACAAGTAATTATACTTTTTTCTTCTGGTACAATGTTATAGTTATATTAATCAATTATGCTAGAAAGTATACAATCCCCCCTCCCCTTAATTTCAATATCAGTGTTCACAAGCTTATTAAATTATAGTAACCTATAATTAAATTTTCAAACCTACACTCACATTCTTCTTTTCTCAACTCCATTATATTCTATGTAAGTCAATATAATTTTTTTTTAATTTGAATCCTCGTGAATATAAAAAATATTTTGAGGAGAATTGCTTTTAATTGACTCAACCATGTTTAATCATAATTAAGTAAAATAGTTGTATAAAATAAAATTTTATTATATTATTTACAAATTTTCATTTATTAATATTTTGGTCAACAAGTTTATTGATATAACTCCATTAAAATGTAAGAAAAAATTATTTTGAGAATTGCTTCAAATAGTCAGAAAATATATATAAAAAAAGATACATCAAAGGGAATCTTTATCTTAAGATTGTTGAATTATGTCAAGTTTGACAGAGATAAATTCAAGAAATGAAAAGTTCTAAATGTTTAATCATCATTCCAAATGCTTAATCGTTATTTAAATTCTAAGGAATGAAAAAAAATAAAGGGTTTAAAGAAAATTATGTGTAGACAAATCGTGGCAGGTGGACTCGTAAAAGTGTGGATGGCAAAGCGGACGTCTGCCATGCAAAGTTGACAATTCAAATTAAATGGCCTCTCATTTTATTTAAATAATTTATTAATGGTTAAAGTATACTTTTAGTCCTTTAAATTTGCGTCAAGTGTCATTTTAGTCCTTTAAGTTTAAAAAGTGCACTTTCAGTCCCTCAAACTTAACGCCGTTAGTTTCTCTTAACGGAAAATGCTGACTCATCAAATTTAATCGATAACTGTGCAATAAAACGTTCACAAATCATACTTACATTTTAATTATAACTTAATAATATAATAAATTTGATATTTTAAATTGTGTAAAATAAAAAAATATCTAAAATAGTGGCGTTAAGTTTGATGAATCATCAATTTCCGTTAGGAGAGACTAACGGCGTTAAGTTTGAGGGACTAAAAGTGTACTTTTTAAACTTAAAGGACTAAAGTGAAACATAACAAAAACTTAAAGGATTAAAAGTATACTTTAACCTTTATTAATTAAGTTTCAACGACTTTCTTTTTCCATTTTTTAACTTTTGTCAACTTCAGCGACTTTCTTAATCACAAAACCTTATCTTCCGCATTTATAGTTTTATTTATACGATGACTTTCGATGCATGCTTATGTAATGTTCACATGATCCACCATAAATAATATATGTTTATTTTCACTATAAAACAAGAATAAATCATAGAAAATATTTAATATATGCTTTTTTGGCTAAAAACTTTTTTAATTAAAATTATATAGATTGAGTCTATATGCTCGTTTGGGAACGCGGTAGACAAGTACTTTTACGTAAGTCGGAGTAAATATATGGAGGAGACTATCTCGTTTTACGGAAAAACACTATTAATGTGCGTTTGGCATTTAGAAACGTTGTTTTAGACAAGCCTTATATATGTTTTTAAAAAACTTTAAGTGCCATGCTTATATTGTCAAAATTGCAAAAACACTACTCATTTATTTCTAATGTTTATTTAGGAAATTTCCTCATAAATATATAACACTTCGTTTCATCCTGAATCTATGACTTAGTTTGAAAGTGAACTTCGATAATAAATCTAAGTTTTTTTCTTTTTATTTCTCATATTTAACATTTTTTGCAAATTAAATATGCTTAAATTTTAATTTTTTAACAATAAACATATTTCTATTTTAAAATTTAAATATATTTCACTAATATTTAATTGTAAAATTATTTCTTAAATTTATTAAGTCATCATTTTTCTTTAGATGAGACTAATAGTGATAATTAAATAACTAAAAGTATATATTTTCAACGTAAAAGACTAAACTTAAACATGATATATATATATATATTTAAAATATCAAAAATATACTTTTGTCAAACGCTGAAATTAGACATAAGTTAGACAGATTTTTTTAAAAGAAAAAAAAGTTTAAAGACGTCTATCTACATTACTTATAAAAACAAGTTATTTTGTTCATAATCTATATAAGTAGCTTGGCTTCGATCTAAGAAACTTTATGATATGTACTAATCAATTCATATTGATTGCTCAATCATCTTGACCAAAACAAAAATCAATCTTGCTATTTTGAACGTTATTATAAATGTTGAATTCGTAAGTCCACTTGGACAATATCATATAGCTTTAAATTCCAAGTAGACATCAAAAGGCATAAAATATTACCACTATTTACTCTTATACGTGTAGGCCCCAAATAGGTTGGGCAGAGCCAAGGCCCACTTGCGGAGAAAAACCACAAAGCCTATTAATTTCCATGACTTGTGTCATGATTTGGAAATTTACAATCAAACCCCAAATAAGAGAATTAATGAATAAAAAGATTCAAAGATTCACAAAATTACCATAAGATCTCAAGAGTAGCTGTTGAGATTGTTAATGAAGACTAGTAAGGTTGTTAATGACAACCTCAGCAGCTACTACTGGGACCTTATAGTAATTTTATGTATCTTTGAGATATTTTATTCACTAATTCTCTTATTTGGGAACTGATTGCAAATTATCCTTTTTTTTCCTTTCATTTTTTGAAAGAAGAAATAATCTTGAGTTTCTTAATTTCAGCTAGGCTCCACTTGAAAAGGCCCAAGTTTGGGGATGTTCGGCTATTTCAACGGTTTTAAGCTTTTCACCCTCCATGAGCACCCGATGTGGAAGAAAAAGGAGGAGTATGGAATAAGATGAGAGAAATAGCAGCTGATTTAGAAGGACCCTGGATCTGTATAGGGGACTTTAATGATGTAAGTTCAAGTGAAGAGAAGCTAGGGGGTCACCTGGTGGATATAAGGAGAGTGTTAAATTTTCAGTGTATGATGGCAGATTGCCAACTGATAGATCTGGGCTACCAGGGGGCAAAATATACCTGGTGTAATA
>JANTPZ010019431.1:0-17345 GCA_025593235.1 Vachellia pachyceras | reverse complement strand
CGAAGAGGCTTGAATTGGGTGGTTCGCAATGCGAAGTTCAGAGAGAAGATTTGAGGTGGAAGAAGTTTTGAAGGAAAAGAAAGGGAAAGGAGATACGGCTGATCTGGGAAAGGGGATCGAAAAGGAATTTGCAGGAAACGGTACAGAACGATGACGGAGGAAGGAGGTGGGAGGGAAAGTGGTTGAGGTCCTTGAGGAGGAGAGGGAGTGAAGTGGGAAGCTATCCATTGCAGAGCGAAGGGGAGATCAGTGTAAGGGCAGGAAATGATCGCAAATTTTAAATATAATATTCAATTTCAAGTATAGTATAAAAAAAATTTTAAATAATATTGATGTCTTTACAGAAAAAAAAAGATTAAATTTTAGTTTATTTCTTTAAATTTGAAAAGTGCTGTTACCTAGCAAATTTAATCATCATTCTACAATTAAATGATATTAAAATATATTTAAATATTGATTATTTAATACACTAATTTTATATTTTAAAATTTTATTATATTTTATCAGCATTTATAGCGGAATTATTATTTAAATTTAGTGAATCACTATTTTTTATTAAGTAAAATTAATGGCATTAGGGGAAAAAGCATCAGAAAAATAAGTATGAGTGAGAAAGCTAGAGAGAGAAAGAGCTGGCATTAGGATGCAACAGTGACACTAGGGATGATACTAAGGAAGGAGGACATCATTTGAAGGAGGAGGATGAGATATTACAGAGAAATATCAAGGAAATGGCCAGCGATAAGGATATGGAGGATGTAAGTAGGACAGCCTTTACTCCTGGGCAACAGAAAGTTATAGGATATGCGAAAAATGCAATGAGGAGAAGGGATAATGGGGAAATAGAGCACAATAGGAGAACCCAAAAAGCTCCTATATCCTATAAGGCTAAACTCATGGGAAGGGATGAATAAGTTTTTGAAGAGGACTACGAGGAACAATTGAAACAGTGGATAAGAGAAGAGGAGGACACAACCCCTAGTCTGACTGAGGATCAGGAAAGGATGGCAAACTCACTTACAAACCTCCATCTTCCATACGAAAGGTTGAAAGAGCTATGACATACCTGGAAGGATGCTTTAATCCTAGCTCCACTAGGACACAGTACCCATTTGAGAATGTTGAGAGACAAAGTGACCTGGATGCTTAAATCTGAGGACTTTGAACTAATAGATCTTCCTAACAACTATTACGTCTTCCAGTCAAAGGACAAAGAAATATGCAGAAAGCTTCTATTTGATGGGCCATGGATCATCCAAGGACATTATTTGGCGGTGCAGAGATGGAATCCGAATTTCAATCCTCATTGCAACACCATTAATAAACTGGCAGTTTGGGTGAGGATACCGACATTACCGCTATACTGCTACTCAGAGGATTTCCCTTTTGAGCTGGGCAACACCATTGGAAGAACCCTGAAGGTTGATATCAACACTCTTGCTCATTGCAGTAGGAGTAATAGTTTACAAGTGGAAAGAGGAAAATTTGCTAGAGTATGCGTGGAGGTGGATCTGACAAAGCGGCTCCAGTCATGCTTGGTTATTTGAAAGCGCGTATATACCATTGAGTATGAGGGGTTATAGACCATTTGCTTCAAATGTGGGAAGTATGGGCACAATGAAAAGAATTGCCCTGGTTACGCCCATGGAACAATCGGCAAGCCGGCATCCGGCGAGGCTCCGACGAGTGATAAAGAAGTCAAAGGTAAACAGCCCTTGCTCAGCGTCCCAGGGACACCATCAGAAGAAATGTATAGAGTGTGGATGAAGGCGAGAACAACGTTCAAGCCCAAGGTGCAAAGAAGTGAGTTAGAGAGGAAGCAAGGAATGGGGCAGGCGAAAGGAGGAAATGCAGTAAGCAATGAAGGTAAAAAAGTGGTTAGCTCAATGTACAAGGTTCTGCAAAATGATAGCCAGTATATGCAAGAGGGTTCAAAGAGAGAGAATAGTATGAAAAAGAGGTCTGTATCTGAGTAGAGAAGGAAAGAAGAGAAAATGGAGTCGCTAAACAGGAAGGGAGTAATGGATAAAAAGAAGGGAGAAGAAGAAGCCCAAAATGGGAATATAACGCCAATAGCAAATCTGCAGATGAGACAAGAGAGGAAAAAATGATAAAGCTGTTTTGGCAGAGACAACAACACAAGAGCAGCAAAGAGAAGGTAATTTGACTTTAGGGACAAGCCAAAGACAGTAATAGATCAGCATCAAGAAGAAAGGCAATTGTGTATTGGGCCAAGCCCAGTAACAAAAATCAAGAGCTACCCAATAAGAGATAAAAAAGAGAGGAAAATGGGCTTCTTGTTAGACGCAATATGGATGGGCCATCGTTTAAAAGAAAGCAAATGTTAAGGGCTCATAATGTTGTCTTTGGATCATTAATGAAGAAAGGCCCAAAAATGCTTAAGCATGAGCAAATCAAAAACGCTATGGAAATGTTAAATGGAGAAGATCAAAGCCTGTTAAGGATGCAGCACCGATAAGAACGCGCTAAGCTTGATGAGAGTCTTTGCACGATAAAGGAGAAGCACCATGCAAGCATCAATTCGCTGGAGTTAGTGAGTCCTTTATCCATGGTCCCTGAATCGCCGAGGGTTTATGTAGACACAGGCTTGCTGGAGGATCAAATTACCCAAGATGAAATGAGGCAAGGAACAGAGGAAGATTCAAAGGATAATAAAAAAAGAGATGCATGGAGCTATTGGGTTCATACCAGTAATGTTGCCTTAGCAAGTGCCTTCTCCTTTTTTAGGTTATTTCCTTATTAATATTTTTTCTTGGAATTGTAGAGGTGTTGCCTCAAAAATTTTTCTGACCAGACTGAGAGATGCAACTAAAGGGAATAAAGTGAATATTGTGGTCCTTATGGAGACGCGAGTTAACGGTAATCGAGTAGATTTAATTATCAGGAAATTGGGCTATAAGTCATGGGCTAGACTAGAGGCCACAGGTTATGCAGGGGGAATTTGGATCCTGTGGAATAGTGAAGAGCTCTCTGTTTAGTATATAGATTCATCAACCCAGGCCATTCACATTTAGGTTATTTCCTCTGGAAACCTTCAAAGCTTTTGCCTGTCATGTGTCTATGCTGAACCAACTTGTAACCTTCGCAAAACCTTATGGGCCGAGCTTATCAACTTCAGAAGTTCTGTGGGCCTGTGGCTAGTAATTGGTGATTTCAATGCTTACTTATCCTCTGCGGACAAAAAGGGAGGTGGTGAAGTTAATTTCCATTCGATGAAGCACTTTGGGGATTGTATAAATCACACCGAGTTATTGAGGTTGAGAGTATAGGAGAAAGGTTCACGTGGGAGAGAGGCATGCTGAAGGAAAAAATAAACTGGGCATTTATGAACTATGATTGGAGCTTGGCCTTTCCTTTTACTAAGGTTCATCATCTTCAAAAAATTGGCTCGGATTATCGTCCTCTCTTACTCAAAGTTTCAACTGATAAAGGACATATTGCATGTGTAGCTCCTTTCCGTTGTCAAGCTGTTTGGCTTCTTGAGGATGGCTCTGAGGATATTGTGAAGAAAGCTTGGGGTAAGGAAAAGTGAAGAGACAAGATTGAGTGTTTTACGAAGGAGGCTAACTCGTGGAATAAAAACAAAATAGGGAATCCCACTACTAAGAAAGGAAAAATCATGTAGAGGATAAAGGGGTGGAGAGATTAAGAGGCAGGCGCGATAATTAGCACCTTCAGCAAATTGAGAAGGAGCTGTGGAAGGAGTATAACAAAATTTTAGCCCAGGAGGAATTAATTTGATTCCAAAAATCAAGGTGTAATTGGCTGAATTGGGGGGGATAGGAAAATAAATTTTTCTATATGGCTGCTGTTGTTCACCGACAAAAGAACAAGATTGAGGAGCTCAAGGATGAGGAGGGATCTTGGGTTTATGACCAACATGATCTTAAACAGATGGCAGTTCTTTACTTTGATAATTTCTTTCGTAGTGAGATAAACTATCTTGTCTCCTTTATTACTAATTACAGTTTTCCTTGCCTCGATGCTTCAGATAAGGCGACACTAACAGGTAGAGTGGAAGATGATGAGATTAAATCTGCAATCTTCGATTTAGGGGCTTTCAAAGCGTCGGGGCCGGATGTAATTCAGGCTTTCTTTTATCAGGAATGTTGGAATATTATAGGAGCTCCTCTCTGCGTTATGGTTAAAGAGGCCTTTGCAGATCCTACAAGAATCAAGGATGTTAATGAAACCAGGGTCTTAATCCCAAAATCGAAGCAGGTGGAAACTATCAAAGATTTTAGGCCAATTTCCTTATGCAATGTCAGCTACAAAGTCATAAATAAAGTTATCAGCCGGAGACTAAGGCATGTCATAGGGAAACTTGTTGATAATCATCAATGCAGTTTCATTGCGGGTAGGCAAAGCAGTGATGACATAATTATCACGTAGGAGATGGTCCATTCAATGAAAATGAAGCATGGTGACATTGGGTGGTTGGCTATGAAAGTGGACCTGGAGAAAGCTTATGATCGTCCTGAGTGGTCTTTCATCTTTGACACTCTTCGGCTAGTGGGTATTGATGAGCATATGTGTCAAGTTATTATGGCTTGTATCTCTTACGCCTCTTTCAGGATTATGTGGAAAGGGGAAGTGACTAGGGAATTATATCCTTCTAGGGGTATTCGGCAGGGTGACCTTATATCCCTGTATATTTTTACTTTCTATGTGAAAAGATTGAGTCATGCTATAAAGGATGCAATTGAAGAGGGTCTATGGAGCCCAATCTTTCTATCCCCTGGTGGACCTCCTCTTTTGCACCTGCTTTTGCTGATGATCTAATCCTCTTTGGAGAAGCATCATCTGTTCAAATGACCACAATGTAAGAATGCCTTAATAGGTTCCGTGCGGCTTCAGGGCAGATAATTAACAGGTGAATTTCAATTAGGCCTTGCAGCTTAGCCAAAAAATAGGAGTGGGGATGACAGTTGATCTAGGGAAATATCTAGAAATCCTTTTAATACATAAAAGGGCATCCTATACTTCCTTTTCTCCAATTATTGAGTGAACCAGTAGGAAGCTAGCTGGTTGGAAGAGGAGCTTTCTGAACATGGCGGGTCAAGCTACACTTATTCAGTCTTCCCTGTCGACTATTCTTTACTACCATATGCAAACTATGCTCCTTCCTAAGAAGGTAATTCAAGACCTTGGGAGGAAAAGAAGAGACTTCTCATGGGGTAGAAATGAAGAAGATAGGAAAATGCACCTTTTGTTGTGAAAGTTTGTGGCCAGAAACAGGAGGAATTGTGGGTTGGGAATCCACGATCTCCGTAAACAAAATGAGGCATTCCTTATGAAGATTTGCTGGAATCTTTTAAACAATAGGGAAACGTTATGGGTGAAAATTCTTAGGGCCAAGTATAAATGTGGAGACTAGCCGATGCCGAAAGTTGGCAAGAAGCAATCGCTGTCCTCCACATGGTGTAGTATATACAATTTGTGGAGTAAGTTCAAATGAGGAGTGGGTGTGAAGATGGGTAATGGAAAAATGGTAGATTTTTGGCATGACAACTGGTCCGAAGTCAATAAGCCTTTGATTAACTTGATTCCAGGATGTGAGACAAGCAATACTTTGAATGAAAGGGTGGCGGATTATGTTGATGACAAGGGTGAATGGGACTTTCAGAAGTTGGGTATTTGGTTACATCCCTAGGTTATTGAGTACATTACTAATAACTCCAAGAAATTGACAACATTCTAACATATTTTCTTCTATTTCATATGTTTTTGAAAGCTAAAATGTGTATAAAGAGAAGTGTTGAGAAGAAAATATGCATCAAAGTAAATTGAAAGAATGCATGCTTTATTTGATTAATTAAAGGATAATTTATTATTCTTTTTTTTGTAGAGGGCAAAAGACAATCTAAATGCCAAGAAACAAAAGCTTGTAGTAGCAAAAATTGAACAAAGATCATCTATCATAAAGCTAAGAAAGACTTGATACTCTTTGTGTCACATGCTTAAGCTAACAAACATCTTGGCTGAAGCTAGCAAAGGCCTGATGCTCTCTATGCCACATGCTTCAACTAACAAAAATGTTGGCTGAAGCCAACGAAGTTTGGCGTTCGTACAGTTATGCGTTTTACTTGCTGCAGCTGGTTCTAGGGTTACAAAACACAGGGTTTGGCTGAAAATCATTATTTTTGACTCCTTGGAGGTAGTTGGAGCCTTTCTTTGCTAGGGTTTGGAGCTCTGGAAGATATTTGAAGCTTTGGGAGAGATTTCAAGAGAGATTTTTGAGTTCTAACCTAGGGTTCTCTTCTTTTCTTCTCTTTTCTCCTTAGTTATTGATGTTTCCAATTGTTAAACTTAGTTTTTTCTATGTATATGCATATGGATAGCTAAGCATTTCAATTATTGGGTTACTTTGAACTTCTATATGGATTAAAACTTTGTTATTCTCCTTCTTTTTGGCATTTAACGAAGGATTATGTGTTGATTTTATTCTTTGCTTCATGTCTCTAAATGCTTGATCACCATTTAGTTGATTTGTTGAATGAGATGATGCATGAGAGAGATTTTCTTGTTTTAAGAATTTGGATAAACTCATACTAGACTTGAAACTCAAGGTTGAGTGAAGAGTTTGTTGATAGGAAAAAGATTTACTTATTGACCTAGTATTGTCATTGTAAGATTGGTCCTTAATGACTATTTTCTCTAGCTTGTTGCAAGAGATTGAATGAGTTCTTGAAAATAGGTGTTGGTTTTGACTTGAGAAAGCTTTTCCAATACTTGTGAATCTTAGGCAAACATTATATTCTTCATTAAAGCTAATTAAGTGGGAAATAGCTAGTTTTATGAAGTATAGAGGGAAGAAGTAATCCTAGAGTCTCAATTTCTTGGAGTTAGAATCAGCTTGTGTTTTGCATTTTATCTTAAGTCATTTTGAACCAACAATTATTTCTTGCATTGAACTTTTAAAAATGATTGTTGCTCAACCTAATTAATAGCATAATTTCATTTATTCGCTCACTTTTACCATAGTCTTCATGGAAACGATAACTTTTTATACTAATTGCGACCCGTATACTTGCGGTAGAAAAACGGCGATCAATTAATTGGCCATAATAACTTGCCCAAAAAGAAATATGAATAGATATATAACTTTAAAGGAAAAGATAAAATTACCCTTAAAATATTGTAGAATGCTAGTTGCATATTTTTTTCACTTTGTTATTTGTTTTGCACCTTTGTAGAAATTCACTTGCATATCCTGAAAGTTTAGTTGTATAGGTAGGAAGTTCAGTTGCATATTTTGGGCTTCTAAAATATGTAAGCAAGTTTTCATAAAGGTGCAATATATAAAATATACAAGTGAACTTCCACAAAAGTGTAAATAGGAAAATAAAAAAAATATGCAACCGAGCTTTTTATATATGCAACTGGGTTTTCAAGATATGCAAATGAGATTCTATAAATCTGCATAATGGCAAATATGCAACTGATCTTCCTAAATATACAAGTGAGTTACCACAAAGGTGCAAATATGTAAAATGAAAAAAATATGTGGCTGAATTTTCTTCTATGCAACCAAGTTTCTATAATATTTTAAGGATAATTTTATCTTTTTTTTTAAATATTATATATCCTCATGGTCAATTAATTCTTTAATAGTGATTTATTCCAATTTTCCCATCATTTTATTAATTTTATTCATAATTTTATAAAACATCAGATGTCAACAGATAAGCCTGATGATGTAATATGACAAAAGATGAAATGAAAAATAATAATTAAAAAAAAGAGAGGTTGACTTGGTGCCATTTAAAAACGGCTCTCCCCAATCTCAAACTTGCGAATCTCCTTCGTTTCCTTCCCTTCCAATGGAGAGCTTCGCGCTTCACTCTCTCCCCTCTCTCTCTTCCCTCGCACTTCCTTCCTCCGTCATCGTTCTCGCCCAATCTCCAAATCTCATTTGTCTCTTTCACTGATTCCTGATTCTCCTTCAATCCCATCTCTCACATCAACCGTCTCTCGTTTCTCCTTTCTTCCCTCCAAATCCTCTTCTACATTCAATCCTTTCTCGAAGCCCCGCATTGCAAATCACCCAATTCAAGCTTCTTCGTCGTCATCTTCGCCGGCATTACCGTCATCCTCGTCCCCTGTTATTCAAGGCGCCAAACCTTTACCGTTTTTTCTCTCCATCTCTATTGGTCTCATTGTTCGCTTCTTAGTTCCTAAGCCCGTTGAAGTTACTCCTCAAGCATGGCAGTTGCTCTCAATTTTCCTCTCGACTATTGCGGGTCTTGTTCTGAGTCCATTGCCGGTGGGAGCTTGGGCTTTTCTTGGTTTAACGACCTCCGTTGTGACAAAAACACTGAGTTTTTCCGCGGCTTTTAACGCGTTCACTGACCAGGTCATTTGGTTGATTGTGATTTCCTTCTTCTTCGCTCGTTGCTTTGTGAAAACCGGGTTGGGGGATAGGATTGCGACTTGCTTCGTAAAGTTTTTGGGAAAGAGCACATTGGGACTGGCTTATGGATTATCAAATCTCTTTCCCTCTCAGCAGGGAGTGAACCCAATCATCCTACATCCAGAAAGCTGGGTTCTTATCTTATCCAGACGCAATTTCAGGCTGGTTTTCCTTCCGACCTATTCATTTAACAGCTATGCTTGACTAGTATGGAAAAAGTATTAAATAATGGTTCATCATGAAGAAAACTGTTCATGTAAATGTCATTAAAATGATTTTAAGTTGCAGTCGCTATCATTCAAGTAACAATCAAGCGGGAACACACTATAAATTCATTTTTCTTATCTAATTTAACTGTTGTAAAACAACTTGAAAACTTTCTTGGACATTATTGATTGGGCGTGTGTTTTACTGTATTTCAAAATGGCATCTTCTTTCCTAGTGGCATGGCATGACTGCAATTAATATGGCTACAGTGACTGAGTTTCGAAAACGGTCATTATAAATTCTGATGTTGTTGGATTCTATGCCTTATGTGTGTTACTTCTTATTTGAAATCTACCATCATTTGATGATGAAGTGACTTGTGCACTGCTGTGCCTTTGACAGTCTGCTGCTAATTCTAGTGCTCTTTTCCTAACTGCTGCTGCTCAAAACCTGCTCTGTCTTAAATTAGCAGAGGAGCTTGGGGTGATAATTACAAATCCATGGATTACATGGTTTAAAGCGGCTAGTTTACCTGCATTGATTTCCCTCCTTGCTACACCATTGATTTTATACAAACTATATCCACCTCAAATGAAAGACACACCAGAGGCACCTGCCATGGCTGCAGTCAAACTGGAAAGTATGGGTCCTGTCTCCCGAAATGAATGGATCATGATTGGCACAATGCTGCTTGCAGTCTCCTTGTGGATCTTTGGGTATGTCAGATATCTTATTTAAAATCATCTCAAGATTTAGCTCTCATTTCAGTTCAGTGTATCAATCATTATCTTGTTATGATATTTTATATGCATGATCAATATGATAATTTTATATGCAACTGTCAGACTCAAATTGATGGAATTCATATATTATGAGAATGTATTTGACAGTTAGTCAGTGTCATGTTATGTCATTATTAATGGATATTAGACAGAGAGGTAGAGTATTCATTTATACTGGCTTAACATGATGCACTCTAAGTCTCTGACCAGCAAATGATTTTTCTTTTTCTTTTTGTTAAAATAATGTGTTTCATCTATGATACAGAGTATATATTTAATTTGTTTATCCTTTGGTTGGAGCACATGGTTAGAAACTGAAAATGTAACAAACTGAAATGAAACAGAGGATGCAAGTTATTTTGGTGAAGTACTTTCCACTCTCTACATTTTCTATGCTTATATAACGTTACATTTTGAAACCAAGAATGTAATATTCTGAAGGATGTCTTTCTTATTGAATTCAAACAAGTAGATTATATCATTAAACATTTGATGACGACCTATACATTACTTAATCATGTCATCTATAGTGATGTTTCTTGAAATGTGAAACTTGTTGCATATGCCCATAATGATTCTCTCATAATGGAAGTTCTTGTAATTGAGTTCTATGCAATCAATATCTTAATCCTGCAGAGGGACTCTGGGAATACCAAGTACTGTAGCTGCAATGATTGGTTATCAATACTCCTAATATCTGGAGTCCTTGATTGGAATGATTGATTGAATGAAAAATCAGCATGGGATACCCTGTCTTGGTTTGCTGTTCTAGTGGGGATGGCTGGCCAGTTGACAAACCTTGGCATTGTAGGTTGGATGTCTACTTGTGTGGCCAAGTCTCTTCAGTCTTTCTCTCTGGGATGGCCTGCTTCACTACTTGTTCTACTGGCATCTTATTTTTCCATCCACTACGTTTTTGCAAGTCAGATCGGACATGTTGGGGCTTTATACTCAGCATTTCTCGCTATGAACCAGGCAGCTGGTGTTCCTGTTGTGCTGGCAGCTCTGACTCTGGCTTATGTCACCAATCTTTTTGGTTCAATAACACACTATAGCAGTGGTCAGGCTGCTGTATATTATGGAGGTATTGCCCCCCCCCCAACCCAAAAAAAAAGCCTTAGCTATTTCCTCGCTTGTGAATTTTCTATGTAACTCTTTGGCTTGTGTTTGTTGAGTAATTTAGTTATAATTTCTTGGAAACATGCCTATTGGGTCATGGCCCACAAAAGATAATAACCAAAAGAGCCTAGACATGCAAGATGAAATTTTGAGCTGGCAAGGAGAAGAGAGAGAGACATACGTAGGACAGGTTTGGGGGAAGGGGGGGCTAAGCAAGGATCAATTCTTCTGTGGAGTGACCAGGCCACTTAAAAGCTAGAGCGTGGTGTGCTGCCATTTTTATTTTTCTGTCATCTTTCTTCCTTTCTAGTTCATCTGAGCCAATATTCTCTATTTGACCTTGAATTAGAAAGTATATTTCAACTTTCCTTACATAAGTAAAATAGGAGCTCACTGTGGGTTCCGTCATATGCCATGGTTCAAGTACATACATCTATCAATCTTATGAACTCTGTTAATTTTTTTTCTGCTTGTATTTTTTTTTCTACCTCTCATTTTGCTCTTGTTTGTTTGATGTTACAATTGGTGGAATAGAAATTTTTTTTTTTGGGAAAAAAAAGCTACTTTTAAATCTTAAAAGACAAAAATTAATCTTCTTGGAGACCAATTTTCTCCGTACTCTTATGCTGATTCTGTTCTTAACCTTCAACTATAAGGCTATTCCTTATCGAATCTTAATTTAACATCCCTTCCCAGCTCCTTCTTTCTTATCAATTTCTACACATGTTAAAGCCTGTTAACTGATGATATTATAATTTTTTTGTCTCTTTTGACAGCTGGCTATGTAGACCTTCCTGACATATTCAAAATCGGGTTCATTATGGCTTCTTTTAATGCTATCATCTGGGGAGTAATTGGATCTTTCTGGTGGAAATTTTTGGGGTTGTATTGATTTTCCATTTCAATGCAAGTAATATTGGTTTTCCTTGTTTCAACCGGCCATTCTTCTTTCCGGCCAAAAGAAAAGGTCTTCCATTTGAGGACAGTTGAGCTCACTGCCATGATAATTGTAATCCGCTTTTAATTTTTTCCATGAGTTGATATCTTTTATGGTTTTCATTGCTTTATTGCTAACATCAATAACGTATGGAGAATTATTTTGGTACTAACCTAAGTTGAAGATTTGATCTTCCTTTCTCGCAGAGGTTCGCATGTTTAATTAAGCTAACATTTCAACATTTCAATATTCCGACTCATTTTGAAATCTCTTAAGAAAAGCCATGAAACTATTGGTATATAACTTTCCTCTATTATTTGAAGTTGAAATTTGATTCTGCATATCATTCATGGCAATTTTGGAGGATTCTGCAGCCAAAATCTTAAGTAGCTTGAGATATTCAATGCGCCAAAAGTCAGTGCTAGACTTGTCCTGTCCTAGCTTCAGGACTCTACTCAGGAGGAGGGCAAGGAATAAATGTCCTTTGTGTATATTCTACTCAGCCATGGAAAGCAGATGGGTAAAAATAAAAAGCTAAGAAAATAATGTGATAAGAGGTAAAAGCTAATGAAATAAGACCAGCACGGGGGAAAAAGGGAAACAGGATGAGTAAAGGTCACTGCATAAATATTGAAATGTCTAAAACTTAAGTTTATAAAGGTAACTAGAAAGCACAATAAAATACTCCCTTTGATCTTTTTTAAAGGACCCATTAACTACTTTATGGAGTTTATGCTAATGCTTTAAAATAAAAATTACCCTCAATGGAAGTTCATAATTAGAGGAGGCTGTTTAGTTAGCCATGAGTTTGTTTAATTCGTTGGGAAATATATCAAATCAACATGGCATTTGTGGGGGGAGTTAATATTTTAGACAAAGAATCTCATATTAAGAATCATGGGAAAGGGTTTTATAATAAGGACCAGAGGGATTAGAGGGAATACTCACTTAAAACAAGTGAAACTGTAACAAAGCTGTCCAGCGATTGAAACTGTAATATTTGTTTTTCAAATAATCAACCATCTTAGTGAGCACCAATGCCAAGTCTTGCATTTGCAGGGGAAAGGGTAGCTTATGTTAAGGGGATTTATTATTCGTATGACTATGACTTATTCTGGTGAACGTGTATATTTTGATTCTATATTTTCATCTGTAAACTTTCAAAAATATCACACGTTTGGTGGTCTTGTTTGGTATAAAGGCAAGGGAAAGAGAAAACTGATTCCTTTGTTATTGATTTCTGGTTGGTGGAGAGGCCTTCCTAAATTATTCTCTTCTGTATCTATATTTTATTTGTTTTATTGTCTCTGATCTAGTTATTTAGTGTAGAATCTCCATAAATCTTCTGTCTTTAAATTCTAGGACTTCGCTCCTTGATGATGGCCTTATTTTAAGGGCTCAATGGAAAATTTGTCATCTGCTTCCCTATGCAGTTCCCTCTTTCACCTCTTTCACAATAAATAAAATAGAACATTTCATAGTGATTATTTTCTGAAAATTTCAAAGAAGCTAAATATTGATTTGATAAAGAAACCTTGAAGTAGGACCAAAGGAGACTGCAATAAAGAAGCCATAGATTCAACAGAGACAAAAGGGATAGGCATTATTACATAGTACTAGAAGTAACAACATATTGGTCTGTGAGAGTTCTCATAACTTAACTCACCTAAGCTCTTCTCTTTATTGTCACCAAATGGGGAAAATGCAACATAGAAATTACCTTAGGCCTGCAATGTTCTTGGGTGGTATCCACTTGCAAGTGGCAACCATATCAATTAGACACGACAAAAATGGATTTATCTTGAAAACATTTCATAGGATTTTCTATTGTAATACTCTGTGGGAGAATGCCCTGACCCCTGTTTAAACCATAGACACACAACGTTAGTTTTACGCCTTCATTAATTTCACTAGGAGGATTAACTTGTGTGATGATTTCTCTTACCTTCACAGTTAAATATGTCAAGCGATATGCGTAATTCTGGTATATAATTTTGTACCTGCACGGATAACTAATACTCAGATTCATATGAAAGATGCAGGCTGCAGCCAAGCTTTAACCCAGCTAATGCATGTTTTGCAAGTTATAAACTGGACAGGCGCCACTTTTTAGGAATATTAAACCCTCTATGGTTTCATGTTGGAAATCACCAAAACCATGGTTTTACCATGATTTTACCATGATTTTGGTGATTTCTAATGTAAAACTTAACACATACTAACGGGGTAGTTTTCAATGCAAATTATTAAAGGTATATTTTAAGGAAATCAACACATATGTTTCACAAATAACTAACTTAAATAATTTCTTTAATTTCTACGAATTAGTTACTTAACTCTTATATTCATGATCGAACTAGTAACTAATATCCTCTCCAGCAGCACCTTGACATGGACATTGCTATGTAATAATAATGAAGAGAGGGATTGAGAGTGATGACTGAGGATAAAATTTTTGAAAAGATGGGGTAATTATAAGAACATCAACTGATTTTAAGTAACCTTCTTAATTTACGTGAGTGTGCTAAAATGACTTATAAATAGGGAAAGACAGAATATGGATTTGGATTTGATGCTTGAATATACTCACTCACCCTGCAACCTGACCATCCACAAACCAAGGACGCCAAGAATACGCTTCTGTTATATTAAGGTCCTCAATCCATTGTTCTGCGGCTAAATGTGGGACAACAAGGTCGTGATCAACCCTAAAAAACAATAATGAGGTAAAGAAAACAAGTAAAGCGTTTTTAGCTGAGCTCAGTGAATGAAACTTCAACTTCATTATGGAAAATCTGATTTAGTTCGTTCTTTGAAGTATAATGACTCAAGAGACTTGCGTATAAAGCAAGACTTGTAATTATTTTTTAGTAAAACTCTTCTGGTAGCTGAAGACAGAATCAATAATGTGATCGTATAGATCTAGTACGTTAAGATTGCATCTGTACCACTTCCACACAGTTCCCTGGATACAGTTTGAAAATTGCAAATGAATCATATGTATATGAGACCATAATATGAGATGGTGAGCTTGTTAGATCTAGCCTTGAAAGAGAATAATATTAAGTTGTACACTCTTCTTGGTTTCAAATACAAGTCACTTCTCTAAATTATCTACATCAATAAATTTTTTTCCCTTAAATACCTCTCATTAACATTTGGGACTCAAAACTATGAGAAAGAAATTAGAGAATAAATTAAGATTAATTCAATTTACTATGTAAGCAAGTCAATCATGTAATCAGGGGAAAACTTGATAAATAATTGTTGTTTAGGATAAATTTAATTAGTTAAACTACCTTCACCTGGTTCTCTTATTATATGTCATATAGGCTTTTGTGACTTGTAACATCTGAGACCAAACGGAGTATGTAGTATGTGTTTGGTCACGATATAAAATATAGCAATACAAAAATGTACCTCTCTGATATGAAGTGTTTCTTTAACAGTCTCATTATTTGCCCATGCATATGAAAGTACATAAGCAGAATTCCGCATACGAAAAAATGAGTGATTAGTTTTATGAAGTATGAGAAATGTTATGGAAGCGCAGTGAGGTAAAATGACAAATAGATAGATACAGATAGTTGTAGACCTTGCACCACCATTGCGGATGAGATAGGCCAGAGTAACGTCTTAATTTCTCTCCTTGTAGACTTCTCACAGATTGAGTTCTATCTTTATCTGGTTTTGGTGAATTAGTCAGGCACTGTGGGCCCAGAACATTCTCAGCATATATATCATTCAGCAGCTGCAAATTTCAAATACAGTGTGTGTGTTTGTATATCAGATAATTAGGTCAGAAAATAATTGCTTTCCCAGTAACATGTCTGTCAAAAAACGCATTAATGCTAACAAATAATCTAAATGAGGGGAGAATAAGACCTTATCAATCTTTCCAAGTGCTTCTTCACATTCGACATCTGAAGGGTCCGGTCCACAATATAATACTGTCCATTGCAGCTCTCTTTGGCTCTGTGTATCATCACAAATATTAAACCACTCCTCACACCGGAAAGATGTTTTTTAATTTTGTTCAACAATAAAATTACGAAATGGATGAAGTTAACATAAAGTATGATAAAATTTTGATTTGCTTACCTGGTATTGTTTGGTTGCTATGAGTCCCAATCGGTAAGCCACCTCTATTTTTGCATTTCTTTCTATCTCATTACCTTGATGTGGAGACCCACTTACGAATCCCTAAACATTTTTTGAAAATAACATTACATCACATATTGGTATCTATGAGATTACAAAGTATTAATATTGTAGAAAATCATGCACCACTTACTATTAACTTCAAGTGTGGCAATTTTCCAGCAGCATTATCTGCAGTTTCATTAAAGTAGAAAGCTGGTGAGTAGTGGAATGGTGATCGAAATAACTTTTAGATTTTTAAATCTCACAGAAGGTTTGAGTTTGCTATGAAAATTCATCATCAATGTTTCATATTGTAGAGCACGAAGCTTCTATTCTTTGAGGTTACAAGGAGAAGATAATTACCATCTAATATATACTGAACAATGGGTGGCACAACTATGCCATTATATGAATCACTTGCTATGAAGATCCGATTGTTCATGTACTCAGGGTGTTCCACAAACCACTGCAATAATTGGAGTCAAAGTTACAACCAGCAGATGCTACAATTCTTTGCTTCTGATCTACAATGAAAGGAGTGCATTTTTTGGACCGAGCAAATAAGTAAATGAGAGTTTATATTTCATTATTCAATCTGAAACCAATTTATTTTTGTTATTTAGGACTATGCATGGGTGGGCAGGCCAAGGGCCTACCCAAACCCATTTTAGCAGGCTCGGCATGGCCCGATTTGAATGAATAGAGCCAGGCAAGATGCACACTCCTCTCGTGATTCTCATACCTTACCATTTGTTCTTAATCTATTATTTAGAGGGCTAGGTAATGGCGACCTGTTGTTACAGGTGGACTTGAACCTACATTCACTTACAAAGGAACTTCCATGAAACTAAACTACAAGGCTATTGGCCCTTACAGTAAAGAACCTCTTGTGATTCTCATCCCTTACCATTTTAGCAGGCTCGGCACAGCCCAATTTGAATGAATAGAGCCAGGCAAGATGCATACTCCTCCTGTGATTCTCATCACTTACCATTTGTTCTTTATTATTTAGAGGGCTAGGCAATGACGACCTGTTGTTACAGGTGGAATTGATACTGAACAGATTTCTTGTGAGAAGTATGTTCTGCTGATATCTCAAGTAATTTCAGAGTTTCCTCAAACCATATGAGAATTAAGCTAACTTTTGAAATATTTTCTTAATTCTAGCAATAGATGGCATTCAAG
Source organism: Vachellia pachyceras (assembly GCA_025593235.1). NCBI lineage: Eukaryota > Viridiplantae > Streptophyta > Magnoliopsida > Fabales > Fabaceae > Vachellia > Vachellia pachyceras. Next base: position 538 of record JANTPZ010019431.1, on the reverse strand, counting down.
ATACAAGTGAAACATTTCAGGATATAAGTGAAACATAGTTTTCTCAAACCATTATGAGAGCTAACTTTTGAAATATTTGCTTAATTCTAACAATAGATAGCATTCAAGATACAAGTGAAACATACTGTTATTTAATCAAAGTGTTTGTGGTTTTATCATTGATGTGACTATTTTAAGTTTTGAACAAAAACCATAAGGCAGTAAACTGTAAATTGATTTCTATGTAAAACCTTTCTTAAGAACTTGTAAGTTTGTCTTGCTGATGATGTGTCTGTGATGGAACTGGAAGTATTATTTACTGAGTAGTTCAAATAGTTAGCAACAGCACCTCTTCAATGGAAAATGGAAGAGGTAACAGGAAAATTGTGCTAGCTAATGCAGTTCCAGATTGCAAAAAAAGAAGACAAAACAACCAGTAACAGAAAAGACTATGATCAAGCACTATTCCTAACTTTAGAGAGGTCAGGAGCTCTCCAAGCCACCAGGTCAGTCCAGTGTTCCTTCCTACCCCTTTTCCTTGGCACACAACCCTAGATAA
>JANTPZ010019421.1:733-11197 GCA_025593235.1 Vachellia pachyceras | reverse complement strand
TTTTAAAATTTTTTTTAAAAAATAATATTTTTATAGCTTTAATAGGAAGATGATGATGTTTCAATGGCTTCAAATATTATTTTAAACCTTATTATTTCATCTTAAATGTATATACTTACTTTGAAAATTGTTAATTATGTATTATATTTTTGTATTATAAACATTGTTAATTATATTTTTTTAGAAATGTATTGTATTTTTCTTCCGAAAAATCAAATAGACTTGGTAAATTTTATGTAAATTTGTTGTATTATTTTTTTTAAAAGAAAATTTTAATAAAATAATAAAAAATAAATTTTAAAAATATAAAAAAAATAAAAAAAAGTGGCGGGCTGGCGAGCCCGCCTGGTCGGGCTCGGGCTGCCGTTTGGCAGCCCGTTTTCAAAGCGGGCTAAACGGGCTGAACCCGTTTGGCCCGCGGGCTACTACTAATCCTTGCTCAAGCCCTATGCACACGCCTACTACTAATCCTCCCAGATTTCAGAATGAAATTTAAGTAATTAAATTTATCCTAAAGTAATAACCTTTTCAAACCTTGCCTCTTTTTTACATGATATGACTTAGTTTTTTTTTATTTTGAACTGTAAAATGAGAAGAAGAAGAAAGCATCAATACTGCAGTTGGAAATATATGATATATTTTTGTGCTAAAGTCTGAACCAAAATTTCAATATCTATACATATATTAAAACAGAGACCACAGCAGGCCCATACTTCACACGTGGCATTTTACATAATTTTCCATAACTGTTTTTCATGAACACTTCTTGCAATTTCTTTTAAATTTAAATTTATACCTTTATTTTAAAACTTACATATTTTTATCACTTCCATCACTTTCCTAACTAAGCTCCTATTTATATGGCATGTCCTCTTATCCTCTCTATTGTTTCTCATTATCACTTCTTACAATTTGTTTTGAATTTAAATTAATACGCATATTTAAAAACGTAAATAGTTTCCTATTCAAGTCACAATCTATTTTAAAATTAATACTTATATTTATTAATTTTTAATATTAATTGATTAAATTAATACTAGATTTTAAAAACTAATCAGTGAGCTAATAGTTTTCTGTTTAATACCATTTTCCCAACTAAGCTTCTATTTAAATTAATACGTTTTATAGGCATAATTTGCTCCCTCCTCTTCTTTTAAACAGACCAAAGCAGGGAATTTAAATAGGTAGTTGGGAGTTACCTTCTGCAATACATATCATGGGAGTTACCTTTTTCATCATAGGTAGCGGGTAGTTATTTGCATAATGGATGTTCAAATAGGTAGTAGAGGGTTACCTTCTTCAAGACATGTTATGTGAGTTACCTTTTCATATTAGGTAGTGGGTAGTTATTTGTATAATAATCCCTTTTCATCTTAGGTAGTGGATAGTTATTTAGATAATGGATGTAGTGGGTGTCCTTAAACGGTGCAATTAGAAGGGAGTAAACTATTCACAACGTCTATAAATAGGTAGTTTGCAGACACAGAATGAATAGGATACCCACTTTGGTTTTTGCAGGACACAAAATGATATATGCATTCATCGATTTGGATTTCATTCATTTCTTCCTCTCAAATTTTGTCCATGAATTTTGACAATCTTTGGTAAGATTGCTATTTCAACTGGGTGTTGTGGTGTTGTATGCTTACACTGGAGTTATATTAACCCACACTTGTATATCCACAATATCAATTATAAACATAGTAGAAATAGTACAAATAATTATGTTTACACCGACAAGTGTATCACAATATGTATAAATAGGTGGTTTGCAGGACACAAGGTGAACATGCTATGCGCCTTGTTTATTTTATGTGGGAGTGCATGATTAAGTTATGGGAATAGGATTTAACTCTGTTAGTGCTATCAACCCTAGCATGCAAAATTGGAGGATAAAAGTTCGTGTTGTTCGAATGTGGATCATGCCCAATCGATATTCACAGGAAGTGATTCCATTGATTGATATGGTATTGTTGGATGATGTTGTAAGGAATAATTATTTGCTTCCTACAATTTCTTCTTTTTTAGTGCTAATTACTGCTTTGGTTTTTTTATGGTGATAATATACATGCAACCCTTAAAGGTACATTTATTCAACACCACAAGAATCATTTCAAAGAATGAATGACATATGTTATTTCATACTTTTATGTGTTATTTATCACTATCTCTTACAAGGCAATAAGCTAATATTATAGGGCAAACTTTTTATTCTCTACCTTAGTTCATTCTTTCTCTGATGATAAAGGCATTTATCGATTTGGATTTTTATTCATTTCTTTTTCTCCTATTTTATCCTTGAACTTTGATGACCATTTCTTAGTTGGTTAGTTTACTATTCCAACTGGGTGCTTTAGTGTTGTATACTTGCATTTAATTTTTATTGACTCACACTTGTAAGCCATTTAAAGATGTCATAGGATTATTTACTGTGGTGGGGATCATGATGAGTGCATTGTGAGTGAGTATCCTCAACACAGGGTTGACATAGAGTTATGTGATGCCGAGTAAACTTCTAAAATGCATTCTTCCATTAGGCATAATGTTATATATGATATGTTAACTTATTTCATTTTCTATGTTATGTTTATGTGTTCTTTACCCGTGTTTGTGTCTTTTAAAACGGTTAATCATGTGCTTTTAGAGGTGGAACATTTTCTCATAAAGTATGCCTACATATTCCATTTGTGGAGTTACATGCGTTTTGATTGGTCTTGCAAATGTAATATCATGAGAATCATTTAGGTTGAAAGCTATTAAAATTGCAATGAACCAACTGCCATCGCATATTCCTCCCAACCAACTTTGTCTACTGTTGAGGAGTTCCTGATGATGGATGATTGGAGGAGATAGCAGACGTTCGTTCTAAACCTATAATGTGTTCGTGAGTGCATTATAAGTAGGTGTCTTCAACATAGGGTTATACTTTGTTTGAAATTTTTCATTTTAATTTAAAATTTAAATAATAGACGCACTTTACTGCATAAAAAGTAGGAGAATATAAAGTATTTTAAATGATTTATTTTATCATTCTAACAACACTTTTCATGCTACATAAAATAACTTCTCTAAAAAAATTAGTTTATAATCTACTTTATTCAATTCATGCTACATAAAATATTAATATTTAAAAATTTAATTTATAATCAATTTCTGATTAGACAATATAATGTTATTTTTCCAATTGAGTAATGACTGATATTACATTATTTTTTATTGTTTGGACAGTTTCATCATTTCATAGTTATAAATATATAATGTAACTTTTTTAATGTTTCCAACACTACTTATAATAAATTATTAAAATAATTTTTAGTTGAAGTTGAAAAAAAAAGAAATTATATACAAGCAATGGAGGTAGAGTGGGAAGTTATATTTATCGTTGAAGAAGTAGTGGGAAGTTACATTCTTCATTATAAGTAATGGGGAGTTACATTTTTCATGATAAGTAGAGGGAAGTTATATGTATTAAAACCCATATACACTCCATGTGTCAAGTAAGGGCATGTTTTGGTCTCTACTTTATGTTTTAAGCATGTATTTAAAATAAGAAATATTTGCTTTATATGATATATTTTGAATAAGTTCATTATTAATTTTATATAGCAAGTTAAGATATAAATAATATAATTTATTTAAAAATGCAAGTAGTATAGGGTCATATGTTTGCTTTCTCACTTAGTAAAACAAATTCCTAATATTTTTAACCACATGTTCATAACTATAAATATAAATATTTATCATATATTGTATGTTTTAAATACATTCATAATTAATTTAATATCAAAATAAAAAAAATCACACGGGTCGCAAGCAAGTATTATAAGAGGACGAACAATTGTTGAACTTTTAAACTAAATATTTAAAATTGGAAAGCTTTGAATATTTTGTAAAAAATTTGAATATTCTTAAAATAAGAAATATTTGTCATATAGTATGTTTTCATACATTCATATATAATTAATTTAATTTAAGACATAAATATAAAAATAAAATTGATTACAAGACTATATATAGATAATGTTATTTATTAAGTATAAAGTGTAAATCACACAGGTCCTAACCAAGGATTACAATAGAATACATTTATTTTTTAAGTTAAAGCAATTCCCAAACTTTGTAAGCATAAATCTATAATTTAGCAAACTGTCAAAATTCTTAAATAAAATTCCTTTTAATGGACATAAAAAAATTCCACTTCGATCATAATGGATTATAGCATATGCAACCCTCATTTGATTTGTTAGAGATACAAATAGTGATAACATTTTTAACTTTTATATTTTTTAATGTAACATTAATTGAACAGTTTAGATGATATTGTAGTTTGTAACTTTATATATCTTGTAGATTCCACCCATATTATCCACTTTGCTTACTGATATTAGATGAGGTTTTCGTGCATGGTGACTTCTATATTGTATCATAATTATATTTAAAATAAAAATATTAAATATAATAGTAGGTGTCGTACTTCGGCAAAAAAAATGTGTCATATAAATAAAATACCCAATATTATTGTCAAAAATATTTTTATATTATCAAATGTAATAAAATAAAGATTGCATTTTTAAAAACTATTATATTATAATTCCTCATTTTTACTAATAGTTATAATATTATCCATTCATCCCGTGCATGGCACGGGTAATATACTAGTTATCACTTAATGTTTCAACCTAATTTTTAGAATAATTTTATTTTTAAATATTTTAGTAACACTCAACATTTATTATAAAGTAATTTTGAGTGACTAAGGTCTAAGGTTCGTTGATCCTAGTAAATGTGTAGGATATTTTAGTTTTATTTGATTTTTAATTACATCTAAATAGTTCTTTTATTGGTGCTTATGGTTTCTTTAAGAATAAACGTTAATTCATATTCTCATAGTTTGTTAACTTCTAATATCGACAATGGGTTGTTTAAAATTATGTTATAAAAACATGTTCATCTAAATAAATATAAAACTTTTATCGTTACTTACCTCGTAAACCGTAACTCATATTATAATATGATAATTTGATATTGATACGAAGAAAATCAAAATCAATCCGATTATCATTATAATATTATATTATGTTAATAATGTTAAATAAACTTTATCCTACTGTTTTATTTAAAAAAAATCCTTTTATTTTTTATTTTATATATTGCTTAATCAGTTATCATCCTTTGATATTGTCCATGAGCCACATGTTATAAAAGATGATATGAGGGGACAAAGACCAATGCCTGTACGAGGGGGGAAAAAGAGACCAATGCCTGTAATGAAAGATCCAGAATAAATTTATTGTTTAATTAACAAAAGGCACCTTGATAAGGGTTAACCGGAATATTTAAAGACTGAAATGCGTTCACGATGGTCATATCCCTGAGTTCGAAGCACAAAGCAAGTCAAAGTCAGCGATGGTAGCGGGAGGTTTCTCCTCAGACTTGTCCAGGTTGAAGAGAGAAGAATGCAGACGAACAATACACGATTCCAACTTTTCTGATTGGAAGGTTCGAAAACACTTCACTATTTTTTTTTGGACTCTCGCTTTGTGATTTGTGCAATTGTGATTTTCTTATCTATTTTCCCCGACAAATCAGTAATTTGTAATCTCATCGGCGTTGCCTCATAAAAACGCTGATTTCTTGGATTTTAAATAGCCAAGGCCACGATATATGCAGTATCCGTATTTAATGAGTTCGTTTTTGCAAATCTGATTCCCATTTTCTTTCATTTTTTGAATACTTCTTGTTCAGAACTAGAAACATGAGATTCAAAAATATACCTCTGTGAATGAATTTGGGTGAAGGATATGCCTTAGTGAAGTTTCTGCTGATGGCTTTTGTGTGGGAAAAACTTGTAGAATCTGATTGTTAAGGGTTGACTAGGGCTGTTCTGATAAGGATTGCCTTCCTGATCGACTGATTGTGTGAGTTGTCTTCTTGATTTTGGTGGTCTTTACTATTTCGTTCTCCTGAATTGTGGCAAAAAAAAAAAAACGGTAGCCTTACAGTATAACCAATTCTCGTTTGATAACACTAAGACTGAGGATGCGGTCAATTTGCATGTTAACCAATGAATTTTTGTTTGTTCAGATTCTCATTGGCCCTTCAGACTGGGAGGACTATTCTAGAGGGAAGGAAGGGTCAGCTAGGTACAGAATTCATAATCTCCCCGAACAATGGAGCCCAGGAGTTTATGAGCTTGGTATTGCTGTGTCTCGCATTCATTTAGGGCGTAAGGTTTACAAGCTTGATCCAGGCTGTATAGTTGTGGTATACCTCGGAAAAGCTGACATTGTGAGAACAAGACTCCAACAGTATGGCCGAACTGGAGCTCATTTGAGCTATAATTGCTTAACTTCTGATCGAGATGTTGGTAATCCTGCTGTTACCCATAAAGGGAAGGGATTTTTTGAGGAAGTTTTTTCACAAGGCTATCCAATTGTTTATAGATGGGCTCGTGTAAGTACATATGCCAGTTACATTTTTCTTTTCACGTGCACTGCGTAATTTACAAGTACCACTAACATCTTCTCTGCAAGTACAAAAATATCTTGTTCAGTTTTCACCATGAATATCAACTTTGTAATCAGTAAATGTATTGACCAATACATTGCCCTCTGCCTGTGTTTAACTCAGAATTACTCTGCCGTGCTGATCATTTGATCAGCCAAAGCCACAAAAGCTTTAGGTTATCGATGGATATTATTGAAGTGCAAGTTTTTAACATTTTGTCTTTTTCCCTTCTGTGGTAATGGTTGTTGATCAGATTCGGAACAAGGAAGATGCCAAGACTACGGAAAGTGAGTTGCTCAGCATATTTGATTATGCATGGAACACGAGCAATAATGGTAACCGGCGCCCAGATGATATTATTCAGAAGAATAATAAAGTTGCTTCAGGTCCTATGACATTTTCCAACATGAGCAAGCTGCTTCAACCCTTCATCCAGAAGCAAGTTGGTATCCGAATCCAATCAAGCAGCATGCCTTCCCCAGATGGCATAGTACAAGAAATAGACAGTGGAAGCTATAATTTCTCATCTCGAGTATTTAAATTTGGCAGATCGAATCCAAGGTTAGTTCAAGATGTCCCTGGTGTCATTCAGGACAATACCACAAGATTTTGTGGAGTGGTCTTGGGTGATGGTTCTGTTTGTACAAGTCACCAGTTGAAAGAAGAATGAGGTGTGCAGAACACAAGGGAATGAGAATAAATGGGTACATTTCCGAAAGAGTAATGAAATCGGAGAAAAATCAGGACATAGAACTCAATGTGCCAGCTCATCCGAAGAGCGAAGGCTATAGTGAAGAACATGCCCATGGTGTCATTCAGCACAATACTCCAAGATTTTGCGGAGTGATCTTGGGTGATGGTTCTGTATGTACAAGACCGCCAGCTGAAAGAAGAATGAGGTGTATAGAACACAAAGGAATGAGAATAAAAGGGTCCACTTCCAAAAGGACAGTGAAATTAGAGAACAATCTAAACAGAGAACTCAACATGCCTTGTCATCTGAAGAGCCAAGGCTATGGTGAAGGGCATGTTAGCCAAGATTTGAAAGACCCTTCCCATATTGCAGTTGAGAATCCTCTTGATGGCAGAATTACCAATATATGTGGAATCATTTTAAATGATGGCGAAGATGGACAGTTTCAATAGTCCAACACCATTCTACCACCCGAGAATGCTCGTCAAACCTTATGTCGTCACCCAAGTGCAAAAGACCTTTTTCTAAGGCCGTTCACGGGTCAGGACGAGCTGTAGGCCACCTGTTAAAGGGAGAAAAAGGTGCCATGAGCATAAAGGGAAGAGAATCAATGATTTTAATAAAGGCCCATCCCATATTGCTGTTGAGAATCATCTTGATGATAGAATTACCAATATATGTGGAATCATTTTAAATGATGGCACCCCTTGTAGGAGGCCACCTGTTAAAGGGAGAAAAAGGTGCCATGAGCATAAAGGGAAGAGAATCAATGATTTTAATAAAGGCCATTGCAATCTAGGAGTGTGGAACACAAGATGACGAGATAAGAAAACCCATCTGGGAATCTCTTATCGCAGTTGAATGCATTGACAAGATTTGGTCATCTGGCCCCTCCTTCCTCCCCTCCAATGTTTCTGATTGTTCAATCGTTCAATTCTAGGCTGCTTACATCGATGACAAGGGGCTTGTTTGGGAACTTCGGTGAGAAAATATCATTGGGAAAAATGATTTTTGGTAGAATGAATAAAATTTATATTTAGATAGACTGTTGATAAAAATGCAATTACATTTGAATAAACCATTGATCAAAATAATATTTTGTAAAAATGCATTTATATATATATTTATAAACAGACAATAATTAGAAAATTAGTAAATTTGTGGAATTACTGAACAAGAAATACAATTATACAACTCCCAATTACAGGACAAAACAGTTATTAACCCCAAAAAAATTATGACAGGAAAATGCAAGCGAACTTTCAAACTTTCGAAGCTTCCCTCTCCTTCAAATCCAATCCAGATGCCGCGTGCGAAAGATTCGCACTTTCTTCTGCAAGCACATGCCCGGCCGCCACCGCTCCTCCGACGTCGCTCACGTTGCCGAAAAGCAAACCCAATGTTCCCACAAGTTCTCCTCTCACGTCGTTCACGTCACTCATGTTGCCGAAAAGCAAACCCAATGCTCCTCCGATGTCGCTCACGTTGCCGACGGTGAAGCCTGCACACAATCCGGCGGCTCTCACCAACGAGAACCATATCGCGAACGAGCCTTCTTTCCCTGCCGGCGTACACTCCATCACTAATATCTTCCTGGAGGCGTGCAGTAAACCGGCCGATGTCCCTGTATCGCCCCGAATATCAGCAAGTCCAAGATGCTCTGTTTTTCAGTTCAACTTCGAGTTCCTCGGATTCTAGTTGCGGAGGATTCTCATCCTCTGATACGGAGTCCATGTTCGGAGTGGGATCACGCTTCGCTCACCCGAGGCCTAAGCTGGCTGAGTGTTGGTTCAATGAGAGGACACAAAGCTGTGGGATTCCCCTGCCACTCGTACGACGCGTCTCCAGCTGTTCAACAGGGCCGTTGTGTGGGGGGAGTCACGGACGTTTCATGGCCGTCGGGGAAAATGAACCGTTGGTGAAAATGCCTTTTCACCCAAACACATCTCCTTCCCCCTAACGGCCAAAATGCATTTTAAAACCCAAACGGGCTCCCCAAACAAGCCCAAGGTAATTTATTTCCCAACAATACAGAATTTAGTCTTCCAGACATAACTTCTCAGGAAAAATTTGTTTTTTTTCCATCCATTTCTGGTATGCTTTTGTGGGTTTATAAAGCATTTTAGATGTTGAAGACGAGGAGGCTTGAAAGCCGGTTCAGGGGAAGGAATATTGGAATCATCATCATGGTAAGTTTCCAACTTTGATTTAAGGCTCATTTGGGATCATGGTACCAAACATAGATATTGCGGCAAAACTAAGATTTTGGACAAAAATATAGATTTTACCAAGTATTTACATTTTTTAAAAATCTAGGCTTTATAATAAAACATATGTTTAAAATCTAGGTTTTGAAAAAAACCATTTTCTTGTCAAATCACATCCTCTCTCGCAATAAATTTTTCTTTCCTCTTCTTTCTTTCATTCTCTTTCCTTTTTTCTACTTACTTTTTACCCTGAATTCGGTAAAAGCCAATAACTTCCCAAACACTAGAATCACCTTTTAAAACTTAAATTTTGTCTCGAAATCCATAAAAATTATTCTCCAAAACTTAAATTTTATCTCTAACTTCATAAAAATTATTCTCAGACGGAGGAGCTCTTAATAGCAGAAGAACTGAATGCTTTTGATGAACCGTGTTCAACATTTGTTGCATTCCTTTATCTTTTTGTGCATTAGCACCTGTAAAAAAAAGTATTCACTTCATTTAAAAACTCGTTTTTTTTTTGCATTTTAATGAAGTGAATATTGATGACACATCCTTGGCAAGCACCTGTGCATGATGAAAAGATAAAGTAATACCACTAATGTTGAACACGTGTACTCTTAAATTAAATCAGAGTTGAAAACTTATCTTGACCATTAGCCTTATATTCTAGGAGTTTAAAGTTTTATTCATGATGACATCTGATATACTAATGGTCTCTATCACTGTTAGGTCACGTTTGGTGTCATGAAATTTAAAGGTATGGATATAAAAATAGAATTGATTTCCATATCCATACATATTTGGTACCATGGAATTGGCTTCCACATGGAAGTCAATTCCACCAAAACCATGGATTTACAATTCCATCTCAAAAGTTTGGATTTGTAAATCCATGGAGATAATTCCATCTAAGGGCCCGTTTGGTTTGATAGAATTTGGAGGCATGGATATGGAAATGGAATTGATTTCCATATCCATGCATGTTTGGTATGATGGAATTGGCTTCCACATGGAAGCCAATTCCATCAAACTCATGGATTTTCATTTCCACAT